>NMUG010002428.1:0-16015 GCA_002855965.1 Monotropa hypopitys | reverse complement strand
CTAATTTCATTAAACCACAGAACAGGTATTACAGAGAACACATTTCTAGATAAGTAAAGTTGCAATTGCCTTTTCTTGAAGAATGTCGTTCAAGCATAATAGCGTTTGAGTACATCCACATTCAAGGGTTGAGGGAATTCCCGACCATCCATTTCTGATAAAATTATTGCTCCACCTGAAAACAATTTGGTGATGACGTATGGACCTTGATAATTAGGAGCGAATTTCTTTTTGCTTCTTCTTGGATAGGTTGAATCCGCTTCAGAACCCGATCTCCTTGCTGAAAAGCTCTTGGTCGCACATGCTTATTGAAACTTCTTGAGACCCTCCTTTGATAGCAATGAGAATGGTAAACGGCCGCCAATCGCTTCTCGTCTAATAGGCATAACTGACCCCGACGAGCTTTCTTCCATTCTTCGTCGCTTGATGCTGTTTCCATCATTGTTCGCAAGGATGGGACTTGAATTTGTGGGGGAAGGACTGCTTCATAACCGTATACCAAAGAGAATGGTGTTGCCCCAGTTGACGTTCGCGTTGAAGTTCGATAGGCCATGAGAGCATAAGTAAGCTTTTCATGCCAATTCCGATGGGTCTCCGTCATTTTACGGATGGTTATCTTGATATTTTTGTTGGCCGCTTCAACTGCTCCATTCATTTGCGGTCGATAAACCGTTGAATTCTGATGCTTGACGTTGAACTGGGAGCATAACTTTTCCATCATGGAACTGTTTAAATTCTTCGCGTTATCGGTTATCAAAGCTTCTAGTGATCCATAACGGTAGATGATGTTATTCCTGAAGAAGCGGGTGATTACCCTTTCAGTCACATGCGCAGAGCTGGCGGCTTCAATCCACTTAGTAAAATAGTCAATTGCCACTAGTATGAATTGATGCCCATTTGATGCTTTTGGATGGATGGCGCCGATAACGTCAATGCCCCAGGCATAGAAAGGCCAGGGTGCCACCATTACTTAAAGTTCCTTTGGTGGTACTCGTATTACATCACCATGGATTTGGCATTTGTGACATTCCTTCACGTATTTGATACAGTCCGCTTCCATGGTCATCCAATAATATCCTGTCCGTAGGATCTTTCGAGAAAGAGAATGCCCGCCCATATATGGTCCGCAGACTCCTTGTCACACTCCGGAAATTTTAATTAATTTCCATTCGTTTGATTAAATCGAAAATCCTTAATCGTATTTAAATTCATCGATTTGATTCATTCTTCAAATCAAAAATCTTTATTCATGAAAGTCGTATAGAATTCGATTACGAATCCAACGCAACTTGAATCGTCTCAATCGGAGGTCGGACAAAGAAGTTATGGACAAAATACTCTCGGGAAAATCAACATTTCCTTCAGCACTTTTTTTGGTCGCGTAGACCGGTAGGGCCAAAATCGACGACCGGTCGTGGAAGGCCAGAAAGGCCACGACCCGTACCTCCAAAATTGCAGATCGGTCGCCACTGTATATTTTTCTGCACGAAATTATAATTTGAAGGGCAATTTGGGGCTTTCGCCTTGGGGTTATATATAACCCATTTGGCCCAATTTTACACATTCTTCCTCCCCCATTTCTGCAACTCCTCTCCCTCTCTATCAAACCCTAACCTCCTCTCCCTTCTCTCTTCAAATCGAAGGTCCAAACGAACACGAATCGAGTTTTCCGAAGGAGAAATGTTGTTCACCACGTCAACAGCTCTCCGGCAATGTAAGGGTTGAAGCGATTAGCCGTCATTCGTTGGTAAGTCGATTTCTAGAAGTGGGTTTCTTGATTCGCGTCTTTAATAAACATTGTTGTGCTCATTGTTGTGATCATTTTGGCGTATATAGGTTCGTGAACTTGTTGATAACAAAATCCGCTCCCCACCAGGTCGCCAACTTTCACCACCTACCTCTTAGGACACACTGCCAACAGTCGTACTAGCAGCTGCTATCGCCACTAGGACTAGCATCCGGCCTACCACTCCTGGCAAAACTATCCCCAAACCATCATCCAGCAAACCCAAATCCACCCAAATTACTGCACCACTCCCCTCTGCTTCCGAATCAACTCCATCGCTCCTTATTGTAACAATAGTCCCCATTGATGTCGATACTCTTGTTCCCTCAGAAGCTAAAGATGACCTTCCTCTTCCTAAGAGGGCATGGACGGACCGAACACGTCGCTAAGGGCCAATTTTGACCCTACTCTGTGGGTCCCTCTACTAAAGAAGGGAGGGTAGACTTTTGTACAAATGACTGATCAGGTAGAAGAACTCCCAACTGCTATAGGCCTAGCCCATAAAATTTTGCTACCCCAAGACATGGAGTTGGAGGAGAAGCGAGCGGACATTCATCTTTATGTCTCAGCTTGCTCAGGATCTTTCAAGGTAACTCCCAGCATAATTCCCTTGTAACTTTTCATTTGCAATTTACTTAGACTTCTTTTCTTACCTTTCTACAGGCTGTCCAGTGCATCGCCGTGCCGCACAATAGACTCACTGGTCTATGGGTTCAGTATGAACATGAGAAATCGATGAATAGCAATCGTCTCGTCCAAATCGGGAAGAAGGATGAGAAGATTGCTATGCTCACTGAAATATGTGCCCAAATGGGGGCTGAGACGATGACGCTCAAAGCCAAGATTGCACAAGTTCAACTAGAGGCCGATCATAATTTCACCAAATAGCAGGAGCATTTAGCAAAGGTGAAGACTGATGCTCAGGAAGAGATGAAGAGGAGAATTATAGGGCATCAAGAGGAGATGTAGACTGGAGCCGAAAAGTACAAGAAACGAAGCATCGACCTGGAGCAAGCTCGCAATGAAATATTTCAGCTGAAAGAGAGGCACATCCAGGAGATCAAGAAGGCACGTGAAGATGGATATGCTGCTGGGTTTACTGCCACATGTGATGAATACCTTAAGGAATTCACCGAATCACACCCTAGCCTGAAGGATTCGATTTTTTCAAAGTACTGGGAGTGGCCCTAGACTTTATGGCAGTGCAAGTGGATTCTCCGCTTCGCTTGGTGACTCCACTGACCTCCACATTCTTGGCACTCGAGCCCACATCGCCAACAACAGAAGAAGTTGGGCCCGCACTGCCTCGGGTGCAAGAGCAGGTCTCCATTAATGTGCCACCCTCGTATGATCCTTCAAATACTCATACGGATGCATTGCCATCCTCTGCTGCTCAATCACTTGCTACTGATCCAACCGTGACTACTTATGCTGAGAACATTTCTATGACTTTACCAGTTTCTGATTCATCTCTAGCTGCTACCACAGAGCCATATTTTGAGATTTCTCGCTCTGATACACCAAGCACCACTTGAACAATTTAGTTTTCATGAGTGAATGGGTCTGTAATATTTATTTAAACTATTGGCGCTAGCAACTGGTTTGCTAGTGTATTTTCCCTCGAACTGTTGGGAACCTGATGACGGCTATCTGCATTTTGTTTTGCACTTGCATTATAAACTGGAACTTCTTCTGACTTATTCTTTTATTTAATGCTTTACACTTTTTATGTAACTTGTGTCTTGTTCTTGACTTTCTATGACCGCTAAATTCCATGTGCCGCAGTGCCATGTCTTTGTGATTTCCATTTCTGGAAATCCTACGAGCACTAGTAGTGTGGGATTTTGGGTTTCCCACCCTATTTTAGGCCTTAGGAAAAGTTAATTGCTTCATTGGCCATGGAATGATATGATTCCCTGAGTTTCTCACTCATTTCAACCCTGGGCTGTCTTGGGATTTCTCATCCCCTAAAAACAATAAAGGATTTAGGATCCAACTCGACCCATTTTGGGCTTCCCGTCCTTTTTAAACCTCGGCTCTCTTGAGACCTTTGTCCCTTTTTAAAGCTTTCGGCTTGGGATCCGTGAAGAACCTTATAGATATTTCATACAATTTTGAGGCTAGAACCTTGGGACTTCTCATCTCCCGAAGGATCTGAGCTCGGGAGGATGGTCTTGGGCCTTCTCAACCTATTTCCCGCATTCCCTGCTCGGAACCATCCGTCTGTTTCAAACCTAGGCCCTCTTGAGACTTTTATCCCTTTTTAAGGCTTTCGGTTTAGGATCAATTAAGAACCTTGATTTTTGAGTTCAAGATCATTGTGATGTTACATCAAGGACCTTAGCTCGGGATCAATAGTCCTGGGCCTTGTCAACCCATTCCAAGCATTTCCTTCTTGGGACTATTGCCCCCCAATGAGGAAGTGAAGGCTGGACAGGACTTGACTTTGTCATTCAATCTTCTGACTTGATTCAAACCAGCAATTCATTATACTTGTACAAAACCAAAACTCCAATTCCGAGCAAAACTTCATTCATTAAATCTTGTCTGAATACATTGATACATTAAAAATGTCTACTGGTAAAACTTCTTCAAGTTGGACACATTCCAAGTGTGGGGGATCTGTACTCCATCAAGATCTTGAAGTTAATAAGCTCCCCGCCCTGCTGTGTCAATCACTTTGTACGACTCTTTTCAGTTTGGCCCTAACTTTCCATCTGCCGGATCCTTTGTGTTACCCAAAACATTTATCAGAAGTAGGTCCCCAATCTTGAACTCTCTGGGCATGACTTTTCGGTTGTGAAACTTAGCCAACTGACTCTGATAGGAGGCTAGTTTGACTAAGGCCCTTTCTCATTTCTCTTCTGCCAAGTCCAGCTGTACGACTATAGCTTGGTCATTTCCTCTCTGTTCCAGCAACTCTGTTCTAATTGTTGGGATCCCAATTTGAAGAGGAATTACAGCTTCTGATCCGTAGGCAAGTGAATAAGAAGTCTCACCAGTGGCTCGTCTGGGCATAGTGCAGTAAGCCCAGAGAACTAACTGCAGTTCATCTGTCTATCTTTCTTTAGCTTTTTCCAATCTCTTCTTGATTCCATCTAACACAGTTTTGTTTGACGGCTCTGCCTGGCCATTGCTCTGGGGATAGCTGACTGAGGCATAAATTTTTTTGATCTTGTATGTTACACAAAATTTCTTGAACTTGTCTTGGAACTGGGTGTCATTGTCTGACACAATGTCATAAGGTATCCCAAAACGAGTTATAATATTCTTCTACACAAACTGCTCGGTATTATGTTCTGTGATTTTCTCCAAGGGCTCTGCCTCTATCCACTTGGTGAAATAATCAGTCCCTACCAGCAAATACTTCTTTGCTCCCCGCGCGGTCGGCAATGGGCCCATAATATCCAAGCCCCACTGAGTAAAGGTCCATGGACTTGTGAGTGGGGCTAGGTCCATGGACGGTGTATGGATGATAGGGAGAACTTTTGGCACTTCTCGCAATTCCTGACATAAACCTTCGCATCTTCTTGTATATAAGGCCACCAATAGCCCTGAGATATAGCTTTATGGGCTATTTATTGCCCCCAGGTATGGTTGCCGCACACCCCTTAATGAATCTCAAACAAAAATTGTTGAATGAGTGAGGGATGCACACATCGGAGGTAAGGCCATGTGTTGGATTTTCTGTACAACACCTCATCTAAAGATAACCAGAGAATGATCAGGTAAGGAACGTAAGACCTTTCGGCAGACTTTCAGATTGGATAGTGGCTCTCCAAGAGAATGAAATGCATTTACGATATCACTAATACGAGTAACAAAAGAATCAAAAGTTTCATCTTCATTCATTTTAAGTTCTTCAAATTGAGTAGTTAAACGTTGAATTTTAGAAACTTTAACAGTGTGAGTTCCCTCATGATGAGTTTGAAGAGTATCCCATGCTTCCTTTGCCGTGGTACAGGAAGACACGTGACTAAACTGGGAACGACTAAGGGCACCAAAAATAGCAGAAAGGGCCCTAGCATTATACTCACAACTATTATTTTCTTGAGGAGTCCAATTTTTAAAAGATTTGATTTTCAATTCTTTTGTTTCTATGTCCTCTTCAGTAGGCTCCTCATAACTATAAACAACGGACCTCCATACATGGACACTCAAAGAAATAAGATGACTTTGCATCTTTATTTTCCAATAAGCGTAATCTGTTCCATCAAAATATGGTGGTCGAGAGTTAGAGGCTCCTTCTCGAGGCATATTCAAATCCATGGATTACCAAATAAGTCTAGAGGGGGGTGAATAGACTTTTTAATAAATTCTAAAAATATTAAAAACAATTAACGCACAATGAGATATAGTAAATAAATTATTTAAACACCAAACACAATTTAAATAAAATCAATGAAGATTTATTCCATGTATAAACAATTTCAATGAATCTCGTATACAAAAATGAATCTCTCGTGAAACAACGGTCCGCGAAACTAAACTAGAAAGTTTGATCCGCGGAGCACAAGCTGTTCAGAATCAATTAAACACTGAGGTTTAATGTCCGAACAGGAAGGGTACGAGGGTATCCCGTATTCTCGTTCTATGAATCTCCAAAAATTTCGGATATCAGAAATAGGCTGAATCATGGGCGAGACATACAAATATGACAATACTTAGAACCACTATATGTATACATGCACACGGTATCAATCAGTGGTCTATTTTGTGCATAACAATGTGTATCGCTCTAACAGAAATTTTTGGGAAGAAACTGAGATCCGGATTTGGGGATCCGTTTTTGGGTTGAACCTGGGTCGCAGATTGGATCTGACCTTGGGCTGAATTTGGGTTGTGAGTTGCTGGGTCTTTGGGTTGAATTCATTTGTTTTGAGACTTGGTTATTGATTGGTGAAATGGTCTTGAAATAAATTATGGCCTGCAAAAATTAAACACGATTTGTTAAGAGTGGGTCTTTAAAATTAAACTATGTTTTACCATTTTGATTAAACATCAAAATTAAATTGATTTAGAATTCTAATAAAAATTCTCAACTATCATAAAAATGGTTTGATTAATATTTAACCATTAAATTAATTTCTTCAATGAATTTATTTAATTAAATAACTAAAAATTGATTATTCCGAATAAATCGTAAGACAATAAATTAGAATGTATGTCTTGGAAAAGTGCCAATACTAAAAATACTAACAAGTTACATTCTAATTAAATGCCCCTTAATAAATACCAACTACTCTTCTCTCAATAAACCAATATGGGACAAACCCACAAAGAGTAATAAACAAGCAATTTTATTGAAACAAGGAATATTTAAAGACTAAATAATTGACTCAATTTATTTTAAAATCCTTACAATCCTCCACCATTTTGAAATAAAGAATAGATATTCATGATTCTTTCACAAGGCTTATGCATACATAAATAGTGTTTCATGACTTCAACTATTTACTTATTGAAAACATATCAAAGCTAATTAGGGCAGCGTAGTAGATGTATCCTTTAACTAGCGGTCCTCTAGAGACTAGCTAGACCTATCTCACACATAATCCTTCAACATTGCAGATATCCCGAAATCCTAACCCGTGCACTGGCCTTGGGTCTGTATCTTGATTCATAAGTGCTCTAAAGTCTAGCCCCTGTGACTTATAGGAAGCGGCACTACCTCCACACTCGCATAGGTAGATCATCATCGGTGCTCCTGTAACAATAGCACAAAATAATCTATTAAGAACTAAATAGTTCAACATCCTTTCTAATTACATTACAGGAACAAAACACCTTACCTTGGAATGCATGAAAATCTCTAAAGTATTTCCAATCACATCATGTGGTGTAGTTTCTCATTGAACTCAAGAGATTGAGAGTATCAACCAGTTGAGTTGAGTTTCTACCAGGAGTGATCAATTAAGTGGGCAACATTCCCATTCCTCTTGATGTCTTCCGCACCAAGTCTCTTGCAAGCCCCTTTGTAAAGGGATCAACCAAGTTTTGACTTGACTTAACATAATGAATGGTTATCACCCCATCAGTAATCAATTGTCTAATATAACTATGCCTAAGTCCGATATGCCTGGACTTACCATTATACACTTGACTATAAGCTCGTGACAATGTCGCTTGACTATCACAGTGCAAAGATACCGGTGGCATAGGTTTAGGCCATATTGAAATCTCCAATAATAAATTTCTTAACCATTCTGTCTCTTTGCTACCAGAAGCTAATGCCACAAACTCGGCTGCCATGGTTGAGTCTGTAATGAGTGTTTTCTTCTTGGATCCCCAAGAGACTGAACCTCCACCAAGTGTAAACAACCAACCACTCGTTGATGAGTGATCATTCTGCTCATTAATCCAACTGGCATATGTGTATCCTTCCAAAACAGAAGGATACCAACTATAGACTATTCCATAGTCCATAGTACCTTTTAGGTACCTCAAAACTCTGTGTATTGCTTGCCAATGTATATGACCGGGATTATTAGTGTACCTACTAAGTCTCTTTATTGCATAAGCAATATCTGG
The DNA here is from genome assembly GCA_002855965.1 of Monotropa hypopitys. NCBI lineage: Eukaryota > Viridiplantae > Streptophyta > Magnoliopsida > Ericales > Ericaceae > Monotropa > Monotropa hypopitys. Next base: position 7,698 of record NMUG010002428.1, on the reverse strand, counting down.
TCTTGTGCATGTCATGGCATACATCAAACTACCAATCACCCTAGAATACTCTAACTGTGATATAGCTCTCCCATCATTGGAATTCAACGGTATATGAGAATCATATGGTGTAAAAACCGGTTTGCTATCAAAGTGATTAAACTTCTTTAAAATCTTTTCAATGTAATGTTCCTAGGTTAGAATCAACCGATCATCATATCTTATAATTCTTATACCCAATATTACATCAGCAATACCCATATCTTTCATGCTAAAGTTGGCCGAAAGAAGATCTTTTGTACTTTGAATGCTCTTTTGATCTATCTCGAAAATGAGCATATCATCCACGTACAAACAAATAATTACACCATATTTGCCATTGAATTTACTATACACACATTTATTTGATTGATGTATTCTGAAACCATTTGACAAGATTAATTTATCAAACTTTTCATGCCACTGCTTAGGTGCTTGTTTAAGTCTATAAAGTGACTTAACAAGTCTATATAATTTGTGTTCTTGGCCTTGAACTACAAAACCCTCTGGTTGCTTCATATAGATTTCTTCATCTAACTCACCGTTAAGGAATGCCATTTTGACATTCATTTGATGAATCTCAAACTTGTATATAGAAGCAAGTGCAATTAAGACTCTAATTGTTGAGATTCTAGCAACCGGAGCATATGTATCGAAATAGTCGATACCTTTCTTTTGGGTAAAACCATTTGCAACTAACCTTGCCTTGAACTTGTCAATAGTTCCATCCACTTTCATTTTGTTCTTGAAAATACACTTACAGCCATTTGGTTTAGAACCAGGTGGTAAATCAGTAAGTACCCAGGTATTATTACCCATAATGAAATCCATCTCATCTTAGATGGCCTTTTTCCAGAAAGCAATATCTTGTGACTTCATTGCTTCCTCAAAAGTCAATGGATCCATTTCTACATGTAGTGAAAACACATTGTGAAAACATGTAGTCTCTCTAGTTCCTTCAACTAGATAAACTACAAAATCAGGACCTAACGTTTTCTCTCTCCGAACTCATTTGCTCCTTCTAAGTTCAACTTGTTCCATAGGTTCATTATCCTCGTGTTGTTCCTTAGTAGGCTCATTGTCTTCTATAGACATAAAAGGTAATAGTTCCGAATCATTGTTAGATTCCAAGTCTTTACTTGACTTTAACCTAGTAATTGTGTCAAACCTATTTTCATAAAATACTACATCTCGAGATTCAATGATAGTGTTTATTGACACAACATCATTTAGATCAGCCACTAGAAACCTATATGCTTTACTATGTAGAGCATATCCAAGGAATACACACTCGAATCCTTTTTGACCTAATTTCTTTATTTTAGGTCCAGGCAATCTTACAATCGCCATACAACCCCAAGTCTTAAAATAACTTAGGTTTGGTTTCCACTTTAACCATAACTCGGATGGAGTAATGTTAGACTTTTTTAGAGGTACTCTGTTAAGGATATAAGTACCAGTAAGTATGGCTTCACCCCACAAACCGTTACTTAATCCAGCATTGCTAAGCATAGCATTCACCATCTCTGATAAAGTCCTATTTTTTCTTTCAATCACTCTATTTTGTTGTAGAGTATCAGGTGCAATAACTTCATGAATTATGCCAACAGATTCACAATAATCAGGAAAATGGTATTAACCACCTCTATCAGACCTAAGGCGTTTTATATGTGTTCCATATTGGTTTTCAATTTCTGTTTTATATGCTTTAAATTTTCAAGTACCTCATCTTTTGAATGTAACAAATACACATAGCAATATTTAGAATAATCATCTATAAACATTGCCATATAGTGTTTTCCGCCTCTAGTCGTAGTACTATGAAAATTACAAATATCACTATGAATCAACTCAAGTAAAGATGTTGTTCTTTCAATTGCAAGGAATGACATTCTTGTTATCTTTGATTCCATACAAATTTTGCATTTATCTATCATGTCATTCTCATACATAGGAATTAAAATTGATTTAACCATACAATCCATTTTCCTTGTACTAATATGACTTAAGCGAGTATGCCATAATGAAATAGAATCAACGATATAAGCAACAACAATTGTGTTATTCACATTCAACTTGAACATCCCATTACAAACATAGCCCTTGCCAACAAAAATACCACCCTTGGACAACAATTTTGTCCGACTCAAACACTAATTTAAAACCATGCTTATTAAGCAAACTAGCTGATACAAGGTTCTTCCTAACTTCTGGTACATGAAAAATGTTAGTAAGCGTTAGCATCTTACCAGAAGTGAATTCCAAATTCACACACCCTTTTCCTTTCATGACAGTAGTAGAAGAATTTCCCATGTAGAGAACAATGCCATCATCAGTAGGAACATAGTCAGTGAAACATCTTTTGTCATTGCAAACATGGTTAGTTGTGCCAGAGTCAATCCACCAGTCTTTAGCATCCTCAAGGATATTCACCTCAGAGATAACAACAATGAAATCAGATTTCTTTGCCTCGGATGCTCCTAATTTTCCACCAAATTTCTTCCTTTTCAATGAAAAGCAATCTTTCTTCATATGCCCGGGTTTGCCACAATGCCAGCAACCATCAACATTTTTGTTCTGTTTAAACTTCTTCCATTTACTGGAAGACTTAGTATCACCGTCTTTGAATTTGTGCTTTTTGCTTTGTTTGAGTGAATTTCCCTCCACCATATGAAATTTAGAAGAATCATTCTTACCCTCTTGGAGTTTAGACTCCTCCTCCACCTAAAGGTGTTGGGTCAATTGATCAAGGGTAAGATCTTCAGTTTTGTGTTTGAGTTCTTTTTTATAATCTTTTCACATTGGTGGGAGTTTGTCAATTACAGAAGATACAACAATTGATTCATCCATATACATATCCTTTACTTTAAACTGATTGAGGATGTGTTGTATCTCATGTAACTGATCAATGACACACTTATTATCTATCATATGGTAATTCATGAATTGACTAATAAGAAATTTCTTACTTGTTGCATCGTCTGTTAAATACTTAGCATGTAGTGCATCCCAAAGTTCCTTTGCCATTTCTGAGTTTTGGTAGACATCAAATAGAGCATCCGACAATGCATTGAGAATATGACCTCGACATATGTAGTCGTCGTTCTCCCATTTGATCCTTTCCTGAGACTGTTCTATGGTCTCATCTTCCTTCGCTTTTGAACTCGGTATTGTGAGAACATAAACGACTTTCATAGTTGTCAACAAAAAATGCATCTTCTTCTACCAACGCCTGAAATTTATGCCTTCAAACCTCTCGAGTTTGACAAAGTCCTGTGTCATTTTATGTAGAGATATTGCTATGGAAGATACTGTTTTTAGATTATTGATGACACATGACTAATTGATGTCCAGAAATTGATAAAAACACTATAAGGCACGTTGAAAAACGCTTTCCTAAAAATAGCATTTGCCCCGATATAATGTGCAACAAGTTGCCACAAATATGCTTAGAAGATACAATGAAGTAGAACTAATATGTTCAATGTCTGCATTTGCATAACGAAAGACAGTCCGGGATATTATAACTGAGAAAAGAAAGAACCGAACAAGCACTGAATCCGTGTCTGCAGTGCACAGATTGCATTATTAAATTGCTATGTAGGAGAGGAGTGAAATTCATGTCTTTTCTGTGTAGTGTAATACTATATAGATAGCATTGCACACAACTATTCCAAGAGACAGCAATGAGTTTTAATTTTCTACCTTTAGATGATATCCAACGATCCTATCCGTGTACCTATTTGATTGCATCTAAGTATTGTCATTAATTGTGATTTAACCAAATAGTCACCTTGTTTGGTTGAGATCGCACCTAATCGGTAACTGTCACCTTGTTTGGTTGAGATCACAAAGTGCACCACTAAAGCAGCCACAATGCACCACTGTCCACGCCAACACGCCTTCATAGCCCACTGACCCGGACCCGTGATCCGAGACTGGACACGAACCCGAACACAAACCCGGATATAGGTGTGTTGGAGCGTAGCTCCACCGGCTTCGCCGGTAATGGTGCTTTGCACCATAGATCGTATCACATGAAATCAATTATATTCTAAATAAATGCCCTTTAATAAATATCAACTACTCTTCTCCCAATAAACCAATGTGGAACTAATCTACAAAGAGTAATAAACAAGCAATTTTATTGAAACAAGGAGTATTTAAATACTAAATAATTGGCTTAATTTATTTTAAAAGCCTAACAGCCACAAGGGGTTTAAATGTTCTCCTATCAACGCCTATCACAATGATATTACATTTTGATAGAAAATTTTATGCCTAAAATCTAATAGAAATATGATAACTTGCTGGATTTTTTCGAGCAATAGGATATCAATTGTGCTCCTTCACATTCTCTTATTGATTGATACTCTTTAGGGGGCAACGGTTATCAGAAAACCGAATGAATACAAAAAATTGTATTCGCATTCACCAATTATCCGAAACCAAACAAATATTCACGGATTTTTATTTTTATTTTTTCAAAATCTAATTTGGAATGCTTGACTCGTTAAAGTTCAAGCTTGGCTCAGAAAAAATTCGTCTCGAAGGGTCAAATCAGACTGTGCTAGGAGGGAGGGAATGAATGAGCTTATTTGTAGTGTTGGAAGTTTGAGAAATTTTCTTAGATAAATAATGTGGAACTAAGAAAAAAATTCTATTCGGTTAACGGTCCAATTTATTGGAAAATTTTTGGTTTTTACCAAAATTTTATGGAATTTGATAAATATTTATGTGTTAAATATGTTATCTTTTTAGATGATCATTTGTGGGAATTAATAGTCCTATATGAGGACTTTAATACACAAAAAGAATCATTAAATTCCATTAAGTTTTGAATAAGAAATTGACTTTTGAAGTTGGCTGTTTTCAATGGTGGGTGGGTATTAAAATACTCAATCCCACATTGGAAGTTGAAGAGTTGGTATTTGGGTATATTTAATGTTGTGTGAGACTAAGATTCACAACAAGCCTAAGGGGAAAGTAATGTGATGTACACATCATAAATTTTCCCACACGCGCACATGCGCGTGCGCGCGTGCCGCTGCCCGCCCGGCCGTGCCCGAGCCCGTGCCCGTGCCCGTGCCCGTGGTCCGGGTTTCGGGTTCCGGATCCTAATCTTTTTATAGAAAATCCAATTATGATAATTGGATTGGGCTTGTGTGTGTTGAGAATTACAATGGCATTGGGCTTGCCATTTGTTGTGGGCTTGTGGGCCTGCGGGCTAACCCTTACCCGGCCCAACCTAGAGGCTTTCCACCTCCTAAGGCTCTTCATATCCAACAGTTTTCTTTCATTATAGCTGCATTAGAAGCAGCATTAGTGATAAGAAAAACAACTGCTGCAGACCAAAGGTCTTGGCAGCCAAAGGTCTCCCACTGAGTATATATTGGCAGTCTCTTGCATTATGCTTCCATCTCGAAATCCTCCTAGTAAAGCTTCCTCCTGATACAGAAAATCCTTTCGCTTCCTTCTCCTGTCCAAGAGAGAGTAAGTTCAACACACACAGGTTCGACCATTAGTGGCTTCTGGTGCAACCACTGGTACACCGGTTGTACCCTGGGACACTTTAGTCGGTTCTAACCCCTTGCACCTCCGGTGGGGCGGCTAAAAAGTGTTAAGGGAACTGTGAATATCACAGGCCTCCGTTTTTTCTTTGTTCCATACTTTCTGTGCAAAACAGTATTTCACAGTTTTGATTTTCTGCTTCTATTTACAACAGATTATCACTACAAGCTTAACATTTTTTACAAAACTGAATTCTGGATAATCTGTTCTCTTGCTAAAACCTTACTGTTTTGCGTTTTATAAAAGATTTCTGTTCCCAAAAAACCTTTCTGATCAGTTCATGTTTTGGTTTTCTGTTCATCAGTTTCTGTTCAACAGTTTATGATCAATTTACTGTTTTAGGTTTCTGATCAGTCTACTGTTTTATTTCTGATCAGTTAATTACTCACCGTTCTTACAATATTCTGATCAGTCTACTGTTTACGGCTTATTCATAAGCAGTTCTCATTTCTAATTATAAACATGTTCTGTTTTCTATTTCATCAGAAAAATGGCATCACAAGACTTTGTGGATTTTCTTTTCTCTGATACTGAAAATCACACGATGAATGCTGATATTCCAATGCAAGTCAATATTGCTTTAGGTGCCGGGAACCATCCTGTTGATGGGGCACCAAATGTTGCTGTTTCTGGCCTTGATGATTCTGTCCACCCTATTGGTGGCAATCCATTCGTAGGACAGAATCCCTTCGAAAATCCCTTCGGCTATCAGCCCGGGAATCCATTCGGGAATCCCTCAGTGGTTAGACCTGCTGTCTCATCCACTACTATGGTTACACCACAGAGGTTGCCACAGTTTCCTATACCTTTTCCACCGGTTAATCACGCAGTCCGTCCGGAAAAATTTTCAGGGGCAGATTTCAAGACATGGCAGAATAAGATGCTCTTCTATTTGACCACTCTTGGACTTGCAAGGTACCTCAATGAGGAGGAACCTGTTGTTGGTCATGATGATACTGATTTCCACAAAAGGGCAGCATAGGATGCCTGGAAAGCTGCAGATTTTCTATGCCGAAATTATGTGCTAGATGGCCTTCAAGACTCCCTTTATCATGTCTATGTGGGCACAAAAACCTCGAAAGAACTATAGATGTCTCTCGAGAAAAAATATAAAACCGAGGATGCAGGCTCGAAGAAATTCTTAGCCGGTCGCTTTGCCGATTTTGAGATGATTGACTCACGGTCTGTAGTGAGTCAGGCGCAGGAGTTCGAGGTTCTTGTCCGCCAAATGCATGCTGAAGTACTGATCATTTCAGAATCTTTGATGGTGGCAATGGCTGTACAGCGTCTACCCCCTTCTTGGATAGAGTTCCGCACCTATCTTCTTCATAAAAGGAAGGAGATGTCTTACGAAGACTTTATGATGAAGCTTCGTATAGAAGAAGACAACAAGAAGGCGACAAGGAAGATGAATGGTTCTTCCAAGGCCAACATCATTGAATATGGACAAAATTCTGGGTCCAAGTCCAACAAGAAATTTGCTGGGAAGAACAAAGCTGTCAAACAAGGCAACAAGGTTGTCAACCAAAAAGGGTCCAAGAATCTTGGCTCTAAACAGGCTATTGCAAAGAAGCAACCATCCCAATTCCAAGGGAAATGCTTCAACTGCAACAAACCGGGTCACCGCTCTGTTGATTGCCGACAACCGCGGAAGGACAATAAAAAACAGGCCAACTTGATGGACTATAGCGACCCGTATTTTATAAAGAAATTTCCAGAATTTAGATTCGCATTCTAAAATAGATTCGGTATCTTGATTTATTTTATCTTAAAATCCTAGCGCGATTTTAAGGTGGTTGACCCTAGATTAGGGTAGAGGATTCTATTATGAATCCAACGCATCCCGAATCGCGTCAATCGGAGTTCGTATGAAGAAGTTATGTCCGTTTTAGTTCGCGACAGTTTTTCCCTCCTTAGAACCCGAGGAGTTGGTTGTCGATAACTAGGCAGATAGGTTATCGATAACCGGTTGTTCATACATTTTTTCCGAGAGTGTGGTTATCGATAACGGGCTTTGTAGTTATCGATAACGAGTTATTTATTAGTTCCTTGGTAAGGACCAGAGAGTGTGGTTATCGATAACAAGCTTTGTGGTTATCGATAACGGTG
>NMUG010002427.1:0-16015 GCA_002855965.1 Monotropa hypopitys | reverse complement strand
AAAAAAGGTAAAAGAGGAGAGGCTGGCGGAGGACTCCAAAAGACACATTTGATTGGGTAAACTAATCTACTAAAATCAGACAGGGAAACTGTTTTCTTCTCTTCCTTGTAAAACATTTTACCTCGACAAGATATTACTCTAATTATATTCAACCACAGACCGTGAAATTGGTAAATCTTTGGGAAAATATTTTACTTTGCAACAAACCGAGCCTTGCAATCGGAACAATATTATCGATAACATAGCATTACCTTATGGAGATTTCCAGCATGAAGACTTGCAGTTCGAGCCAATCTGGTCAACAGGGAATGGACTCCCTTCACAGAGATGGTAATAGATGGCACGCAGGGCTTAAAAGCCTGATAAGCCTCTTTAATTCTCGGGTAATAGGACTGGTATATAGCTTGACCATGAATGGGAGATATCTCCATTTCGGTCTCGCTTTCCCTTGCCATAGAATCAGTCATAGCAGCAACATCCTTAGATAATACGGATTCGAGAGGAAGCAGGATTGTATTTGCCTGATCAAAAACACAAGCAACCATATACATAAATATATGATTCAGTAAGCAGACTGGATTTCATGTGTTGAAAGAGCACGACATATATCAGCAATTGTGACAAAATGAATTTGAAATCATGATTCAGAGAAAAGTAAAACCTTAGAAAGATCTTTCATGAGAGAAGAATGCACTGCAGCAGCCTCCTTCCCCAAATTGTGAACGCCATGTAGACCTTCCGTTATTGCCAAGACCTAAAAGCAAAGTACAGCAATGTTAGCCACACAAAGAGGTGTCACAAATTATCCAAGCTAGAATTTGTATGATGCACAGCAAGTCCATAGATGGAAAAAGAGAGAGAAACATAACAAGAAAGAGAAAATAAGCCAAATAATGAATTGGTCATATGAAATGTCCTCAGTGAGGCATTTTCTTGCTAGTCTAACACTATTTCATGGTAATCAAAAGGTCTGATGATGGATTGAATATAACTTAATGCTACTTCCCAGAAACTGCATAAGAAAGTTCAAGTCGAAAAAGTTACAGATTTCTTTTCCTTTTTCCTTCTGTAGAGGATTAACGAGGAGAATGGCAACAAGGGCAAATTTGGGTTTGCACTATAGAAGTGGTGTGGACATTGACTATCTTTCCGATGACACTGATACTTTTCATGGTGCGGCCAAGGAGGATCTTAGGTACCTTCAACATTTCTTTACCCGTTTGAGGTGGTATCAGGTTTGTGAGTGAATATGGTACACCAAGGCGGGAGGTGCAGAATGCCAGGGATTGGCTGCTGCTTCATAGGGATCCCAGTGGGCTCACTAGCCTCACTTCTAAGTATTTGGCACTCTTCATCTCGATTCGATCTGCATTTGCAAATCCTTTGATCTTTGAATGGTCCCGTTCATTTTTTCATTGCTTTCAGCCATAAAAGGAAATATTCAACACATAGAATGGGGCCATTGAGGTAGACAAGAGGGGTGGTCCACCCAATACGTGGGTGGGCAAGTAGTGAACGGTTGGCGGTTGACGATTGAGGGTTGATGTAGTTAGGTAATTTTATTAGGGGTATATTAGGTAAAAGTAAAGAGTTTCAGTTAGTGAGCAGATAAATTGTAATTAGTTAATTTAGTTAGGGGCATTTTAGGAAAAGGAAAGAGCTTCACTTTTGGTTGTGTGCCCAAAATGGTGCTCTCTCTTTATATATAGTATAGAGTACAGATGGGGGCTTTTGCCACACGTGCTTTATACCATGTTTTTTCAAATTTTCTACATTCGGCTTCACACCTAACAAACAAATTCAACTTCCATAAACATGCAAATGCACAGGAGAAAACAAAAAAGTCCCTACGACGCAATCAAAGATCCAAGAATCATAAATGTGAGGACTTTAAAGGATACACTCTCCATCATAGCATTACTTATACTCTGGATTTTGAATGAATGAAGCAAGTTAATAAGTACAAAAAGTTAATTGGGTTCCTAGGCTTGCCTTCTCTGATGACATCCGGCTTCGATTTGGGGGCATGATGTCACGACATAACATCCCTTGAGTTCCTTGATTTTTGGAGGTATAGGAGGTGTTATTTTAGCGGTGAAACTTTCTGAGAGTAGCCACTTTGTGTATATATTGCCAAATGTTAGTCCTCCTCGCCCATCGATCGGGGATTATATGGGTAATGTTATTTATACTCTCTCTCTCGTAGCATGTAATCATCATCAACATTCAACAGTACACTATCACACGAATGATGAGAATAACCGAACAAACATTAAAGGATTATACCTCTTCAAGCATGGAACCACATTCAGAAGTCAATGCAGTGTGGCCCCTTATAGTTTGCCCGAAAGAAGATAATGCCACATTGGCTTCATGGGCACAATCCCTCATTGCAACAAGAGTGTTTTGAAGATCACCTACACAACATCAATCACATGTCACACTAACCAACATATTGATATGTGGAAAGTAATATAAAATTAAGCTACCCAGTTCCTACACAAAAGAAAACAAAGGGAAAATGATGGCCATCTTTTCATGAAACCCTGCTTGAAACTTCTAAAACCAAACTTCCACTGGAGCCAAAAAAATAAAAATGAAATGTATATGGGGAAAAAGAGCAATGTCATGAAGGAATATCATTCTATTGATGCCAATCCAAAGCCAAGTGTTTGACCTACATAGAAATTCAAAAGTAATTTGTAGGCATCTCAAAAGTTGAACAAAACATATTTCGTAGTAGCCAACAATTTTGTAATTAGGTAACATGGTCGAGCTCCCACTAGCCTCTTCCACTCATTTTACTTTAAAGGTAATTAAGCAACCATATTCTCCAATCACTTTAAAAAAGGAAGTTTGCAGTTTGAGAATATATATTGCCAACCTAAGCAAACATTTAACAACCTCTACAAAGCATCAAATGCAAATAAGGACCAGAAAAAGAAATAGACTAATGATATAACATTAACATGTCATAAGAGCACCGAGTCAATCTGAATTCTGACATGCCATAAGTCAAAAAGTATGTTGATGCTGCATAGCTTCGCGGCTATTCCTGAAGTACGAATATGAATTCCTGTGGGTATATGGATATATATATATATGAATATTAACTGAGAAGTATGTGACCTGAAGCCGATTTTGCTTTCACAGAAGCAAAGCTGAGTTCAGTAGTTGCAGAAAACAAGCCACTGGAAGCAGCGTCCATATTGATCTGTGCAAGCTTCCACTCTTGCTCAGCACCTGATATAGAGAGCAAAAACAGTTAAGTTGACCATCCATACAAAAGGGTAATTAATGATTTGATCTTCTTCAATTCAGAGATCAAATAACTGAGAAAGATCGTAACTAACGAGTGAAAGAATGGTAAGTGACGTCCAATCTTGTTAATGCACTCAAGTAAGCTTGTTGCCATGTCCTGCCATCAGCACCACTCGAAAAGGGATAAAGATCTCCAGAATTCCGGAAAATGCCATCTCTTGATGCTTCAAACTCCAATAATGACATACACATTTTAATGATATCTGATGCCCTTTCTCGAGCTTCCCACAACAATTGTCGTCGCCTAATAAGATGGTTGTGGAATTCAGGAGGTATTCCGGAATTCCTTCCTGAGGTACTTCCCATCGAACTGAAATTTGGACCACCACATGCCCACCCCATGGCTCTTTCAAGCTGCCCTTCTGCTGCATCAGAAGTTCTTTCACAAGCCTGAAGGCCCTCCATTGACCTAGCTATTTTCGACACAGAAGATTGTATACTTTCCAAAAATTTAGGTCTACTAAGGTTTAACATAACTGAAAATAAGTTATCTTCTCTAGCAAGATATTTATGAGATATGAGCCTGACATTCTGCAAGGGATTACTGTTAACATCATGCATCCATTCCATCTGAACAATATCTAGGCTTGTCTTGTGAAGAGCCTCTTTAAGTTCAATCACCTGCCTTTTCATGAGGGAAGCAGCTGACCTAGCTGCTCTAACTGTTTCATGTGCATTGCAGTATTCGTCAAGCATAAGTTGCACTCTTCTTACAGTCCCGAAATCTTTCTTCACTTGATCAAAAGCAAATTTGTTTGTTGTTTCCATCACTTGTTTCAATTGCTCATTTTCTTTGTCTAATGTAGCCAACATAATAGGACCAACTCGCTCTTTCAAGTATTGGCCTATATGTCCTTGAAGTTGAATTTCAATCTTTTTCTTCACAATATTGAGAAGTTGGTCAAATCCTAAATTTTGATCTACAGATGAAGCCGTATCATGTATGCACGAATCAAGAAAAGAGTCCACAACACCAACTTTCCAAATAAAGAAAGAATGGTTGTTCATTAGGTTGGGAACCTTCCAGATGTATTCAGATAGGGGGCAACCGGAAGCCATCAAGTCTGAAAGATGAGAAACACCATTAGAGAAAGAAGCAACAAGTTCACCAAGTGAAGCCAATGCCATATCAATTGATTCCAACTCAGAGAAGGGATGGAATAGTGCCGCCAAAAGAGCTTTGCTTCTTACGATGTGCGAGTCACCCTCCTCTTCAGTACTAACTAACGATTGAAAATGCATTTCAGAAGAAAACAGATCATTTCTAATACTAGCTTCCCTCTTCATCAGAGAAGAAGTTTGCACATCCTTCTGGTTCCATGTTTGATGGAGTTTGTCCAGCTGTACTTTACAAGCTTCTTCTTGAGAGGCAAGCTCTTCAGCCTCTTCCCAAGAAAGATGATCCCTACCCTTCATAGCAGCTTCTTCAAGAGTCAACTGCCGCTCAGTAATGAGACCCACCTCAACAAAGTAATTCTGCTCTAGCTCAACTAAAGATACCCTCTCTAATTCAACCGCGACCAGCTGTTCCAGTGCTGTATCAATGGATCCCCTGATTTGCGAAAGAGTTCCGCATGCATCCATGACTTCTGAATTGAAAGACACAGCAGATTTTATCACAACTGGTAAAACAAATTCAATCATTTGCCCAACCAAGTTCTTACAGGTATATAAACTAGTTTTGAAAACGGAAGCCCAGTTACTTTGGAAAAGATAATTCGAACCATCATCGTCTCTGTCAACAATAGGTAAATCACTCCCAACAAAAGGCCATAGTTCACTAACAAATCCTGCTACCAGTACGCATTTCTCTATTTGCTCTTCCAACTCACCAAAAATAGTTCCAAGATCAGACTGCAGCAAATTTCCTGTACTTATAACCGCGTTAGAATGGCTAAATATGTCGAGCATCATACGCTTAACCTCAATATATAGAGAAGCCACTGCCATATTTAACACATTCAGAGCCTTCTCCCTCTTATCTTCTAGTTCCCCTTGTAATATAGCATCTTCTTTCCTTTGTAGACCAGCAGACTGCATGTATTTCGTAAAAGCAGATAGAAGTTGATCCTTAGCTCTTGATTCAGTCTCTGAGCCAATCGAGTTCAGAAGTCCAGCACACTCTTCCTCAATTTTCTCCATCTCCTCCCCACATTTCTCCACTTTAAGACACAGATCATCATAGTCCCTCCTACTAGACTCGAATCCATCTCTGTGAACTTTGGAAATGAGCTCAGCAGCCTGTCTTCTGGCAAGGGATAAGATATCAGAGGAAATGGTAGTCACAGAAAGTTCCAGAATTTGTGCCCAACCATGCACTGGGCTGCTTGTAAGGTAATTCAATGGCAGAACACGCTGCAAAGCCAAAGAATATTGTTGGACTGCAGTTACAGCAGAAGAAAGTCCATGATGCATTTCAGTTATGATTTGAGAAACTTCTCTATCTATATCATGACATTGAGCTTGTGTGGGCTCCGGAACAATAGTCAACGGTACACCAGCCGCGAGGACAGCAGATGTAAGAGACAAGGCTTCCTCCACACCTGTCAGATGTAGGTAGGATTTGATTTCTGAAATTGAACTGCTTCGTAAAGCATCAAGGACCCTCCCATGCTGTTCCATCCAAGATGTTGCCTCTTGGGCTTTCTCAGCTACCAGTGCCTTGGCTTGAGTGAATTCCCTAGCCTGTATTTCAAATGAGGAACGGGTCTTCTCTGAATTTGAAGTTGCTTCAGCAACAATAGATTTTGCAGATGTCTCACGCAAAACAAGGCTAGACCTCTCTTGATCAGCACGGAAAAAGAGAGCAGAAACCAGCTCATATTGACTTAGAATGCCCGTGAACCTCTGGGAAATAAATAATTAAAATTAAAGAAAGACCGAATTAATGACAAACTTAAGAACCAGACATCTAAAAATGTTAGGTAGTGCTATGTACCTCAAGTGCAGATTCAACAGTCGGCAAGGAACTGAGTAAAAGATCATGATGCTCCTGGTAAGATTTGATAGCACAAGTAATATTCTTTTATTCAAATGACTTCAAGGTAAACAACAATTGAAAAGGAACACCAATTAATCAGCTCCAATTATGCGAGTGAAAAAGTAGCTCTGCTAAAGTGCCTAAAAATCTAAGGATTCATGAATTCGAGATGTTGCATGAATATTCAAAAAATGAGAGTACCTGTAAAGGAACACGGATTTCTTGCACACGGGATGCAAATAAACTCAAGCTAACTGCCAGCTCCATGCCCTTTCTTTCTTCACCAATTACTGTTGCATCATCATGGAAATCTCCACGTGTCCATTCTACGAGTGGATTCCAAACAAATACTTCTAACAACATCAATAGTATGTCTTTATTCTTTCTTAGAACAGCAAGAACAGCTTCACAGTTTGCTCTAAAGTTGCCTTCAATCCCAGTCAATCCTAAAGCTGCTTCTATTGTTTGGGTAAGGCGGAAGGGCACAATTTCAGGAATCTTGAGCCGTTGTCCTTTATCAAAGCAGACGTTATAATCAATATGCAGAATGTCCCCACTAGTAAAATCTATAAGAATGTTATCCAGATGCCTGTCGCCTAAGCCCAGGATGTGGCCAATCATACTCATTGCTGCCATACTACCAGAGTACCTACAATACATCAAAAATGAAGCAAATTAACGGAGTACAAGTGTTTTATATTGTGTAATATACATAGACAGTTTAAGAAACAAGTGTTTCCCCGTTTATTTGTAAGCAATAAAGCATAGAAAGTATATAGAATTGTTTGAAGCTCTATGGAGTAAAGGAAAAATTGCAGATCTGGAGTCATGGCAATTCAAGGGGTGAAATAGGGCGAGCTTTTCCAGTTCTCCTCTCTTCTCCCCAGGTGCCAATCACTAAAGAGGAATACCCCAAAAAGGGGATGTTTTCGTGAACAAATCTCTCTTTTCATGGGATAAAATTGAAGTGCCATTACCCTATTGTTGGTTTTGTCAATTATTTACAGATGTATCTTTAACAAGCCACAAACACCACAAACTACATACAAGAGGGAACATTGATCACACGAAATAAGAGTAACAACCAGTTACAGGTTTCAAAATGCATATAAAATAACAATAACTATGCATACATACAACTTTTCACTTTTGGAGCTCCATAACAAAGAAGACAGAAGAGTCTTTACACAATTATGATAGCAAACCTTCTCAATTTTGAGCTGAAGGCTTTGAAACCTTCACTAGCACACCAAAGTTCTTGATGAAGAAGTTGTTTAGGAGCCTCCTTCATAAGATCCAAAAGAACTTTCCGTTTGACATCGTGAGGCCAATCCCTTCGTGATATTACTCTTCTTATGCCTTTCTCTTTAAGCGCGGGTATGATTTTACCATAGAACATATCAATTGGTCGGGGAACAGGTGGGGGAACTGAATCTTCTAAATTTCCAGCACCCAATCCCTGCATTTGTGCTAGCTGAGCACGGTTCTGCCACGACTTAAAGATACTGTATATACTCGTAACATTGTCCACCCAACAGATAAGACCAGCTTGATCACTTATGGGGGTTACCGAGTAATAGCGAATTGAAAGGGACTGATTTGAAATTGCACCTGATGAATGCAAAAAACCATTAATAGCTTGCAACAACTGCATGATCCTTGCATCAAGACGCAGGTCTTCTCGCCCCTTTACAAGATATGTGTACTTCTGACCATCTGAACCCAGTATAACAAGTTTTTTGGGTTTTGTCTTGGTTGATAAGATAGTTAGTTGTTCAGTGAAAGAAGAGATTGTGACAATTCCCTGAGGAGTCCCGTCAGATTCAGATACTGTGATTTGGTTCTCAAAACCCGGCATCGGAACATCAGAAGATGACAGCCGAGTCAAATTAGGTGCAACTTCTCCTAGGGATATAGATGACTTCCTCTGATAAGATGCCAACGAAGCAATAATGTTATCAAATGGTCGCCACACATCCCCAAGCGCTGCAGCCAATGCCGGAGGAGTCTTGAAGTTTACGATGGCTGATTTAATTTGTTCCCTATAATGGTCATGGAACCATATCTCATGAGGTGTTTCAGGTTTCCGAGAAGTGGAAGCCAAACGACGCTCTAAGGCTACAACGATCGGAGCCATCATGGCTGAGTATTTTGCAGAATTTATTTTGATCTTCTCACTGGGACTGAGAGTGACGTTATCCGCAATTCGTACAGCCTCCTCTTTCAGAAGATTTATTCGTTTCATCACATCTAGAAAATGTGTGACAGAATAAATAGTTGAGATGATTTGTCGTGACCGACGAAAACCAACAACTCTAGCAGTGGCGGATGATACACCAAGGCAAATAGCAAATGACACTAAGTTGAGATAGTCAAAAAGATAAGGTTGCACACAATTTTTCTAGATTATGGGTGCAACACTGAGTTTTACATGCAAGTATCTTGAGAGCACCATATATTCAAAGATACCAATCGCTTAGACTAGCTATGCATATGAAGACATGCTCATAAAATGCTACCAAGAATTGGAAAATATGGAAATAGTACCATCCAGAGCTATAAGTTTTTGCAAATTCCGTTTGCGATGCAAGAAAACTGAAGCTAATAATGAGAAAGTTCTTTCAGTAAATATGAGTTCAACAAATAAGTACACTGCATTTATACATGATTTCCATTAGGACACCCATTTTGCAGTTATTGTTGTTTTGAGTTGGCATATCAGACAATTAAATCATGGTTCTGTCCATTGTCGCACAAATTATATCATACAAAATTCAACTTCACCCTTGGAAAACATATTATGTTTGTGCAGTTGCAGATACATGACAAGAACGTAAAAAATACAGTTGAAGAAAGTCTTCGCACTAAGGCTACCTGCATGAAGATCTTGTAGCGTGCTGAGCCATAATTCCTCCCAGAGAACAGTCACATTTTCCAAATCTTTAATCACAAGCTGGACATCCTGAATCAGTCTTGGATAAAGCTTACTCTGTATGTAAGAACATGTATGATTAACAATCCCCAATTTCACTTGGGCCAAGGAAGCTATGCATTGCACTTATAATATTTAGGGTAGTCGAAATCACCACATATAAGAGAACTTTCCATATCCAAAAGCAAGATACAAATTGAATGAAAAATAGTTAAAAGATGCATTGAAAGAATATTATGAAACTGGAAGGGAGCCAAGACGAGGTTGTTTCCGTGTGTGAACATTTCTCCAAACAGTACAATGCCTGGAAATTTGTTTTTTTTTTTCACTTTTCCATGGAAACATCTTTTACCAGATTTTACATTTCAGAACCTAAAAAGGGGGCAACCAATTGCACGAAGCTCCCACATATGCGGGGTCTGGGAAAGGGTTGATGCACGCAGCCTTATCCCTACAAGTAGAAAGTCTGTTTCCGTGAATCGAACCCATGACCTACAGGCCATGGGGTAACTTTATCGTTACGCCGAGTTCGCCATTTGTATGTAGATTGTGCCTCATTTAGAGGCACCAACATAAAATGAAATGGGATTACTATTCGGATTACAATCGCACCTTAGGTCAAAATGGAAGGAGAAAAAACAAAAGAAAAAATAGACTTGAAGTCAAAGCCTGTAGTTTAGTGGAAATTAAGTCCCTTAGCTGGGGGAAATATCCAAAACTCTGTGCACAATCACCATCTTCTTCCTTGCCTTAGCTGAAATAGTCTACGAAGAATGAAGTAACTTTTGCTTTCCAGAACTGTGACTCCCAACTGATACATCAACCAATATACCTAACGTGATACTCTAAAGAGTGAGAATAGAATAGAGCTAAAACTTTAACAATTGATGCCCAGTCCCCTAAATAACATATAATAAAGCAGAAATTTTCTATTCTTGATGTCAAAAAACATTAAAGAAACAATAGCAGATCAACCAATAAAAATATTAAAAATAATGAACGACAAGCATTACCAAACAAGCCAATACATGTTGAAGCTCCTCTGAAGTGTCCTGTTCACAAGCATTTACGTCAACAAGGGTTGGGTACACAACGGAACAAGGAGATAGCTTTGCAAGCATCATCAGTAAGCCCTCCAACAGTTTTCGAACAACTTGTTCCGGATGAGAACTTAACCGAGCAAAGATTTGGGGCGTTACGTCCTTCAAGAGTACATGCAAATCAGAATGTCATCAATTTATTTTACTTAAACATAAAAAATCTAAGAACCTTATCGCACCTGCCATGGCAACAATGGAGCCTTAGAAAGAGCTGGCTCAAGGGTCTCTTTCAACTCCACTCCATAGTTGAGAAGAATGTTCAAGACATATAATGTAGCCCTAAGCTTGTAGCTCACAGCCTTTTGATTCGAAGATTCCCAAATGGAGAAACCTATCTGCCCATCACAATGCTTGGAAGATGAAAATGAAAGGAAGTTTATGAAAGCTTGAGCCGCATGCCCAAAGAGAGAAACCCTTCTCCTCCTCAAAGCCCACCAAACATCCATTAGATCATCAACAGAGGAAAATACAGTGGATCCTTTAAGGCCAACATTTGCAGATAGAAATAACTTCTGTAATTTAGAAGTCAACAAAGAAGACAGACAATCGCCACCAGAACTTTCCGTTCCTGGTGCTCCAGCTGCAACTTCAATTAGATTCACTGCCTCCTGCACCAAGGACTTCACATGGTTATCGTTCCTCAAGTTTTCGGAAGATTCAAAATGAAAGTTAAACCCAACCCTTCCCTCGTTGACATCCTCTGAATTGCCCCTTCTCTGAACAAGCTGCAAAACAATAAATTCAACCTTCAACAACTCTTCTTCAGTTAATTTAAACCTGTCTGGTAGTACATCTGGAGCGAGAATTGCAGAAAAAGAGCATGACTGAAGGGCAGTTTCGATTGGTCCAGAGAGAGATGCTCTGGCTTGACTATAACACCATGAGGCATAAGAAATCCATGACTTCCCCAAGGTGGGGCAGAGACGAGAGGACAGCTTTGTACTGGTCCCCACAAGTTCCTCGACAACAAGACCCACACTTAGTTTAGAGCTTGTTTTATCATCGCTGAAGGAACCAAGAGAAGAAAAATCAGATTTGCCCCAATCTGCCAGCATTTTGGGGACAATGCTCTCCAAAATGAGATCTGAATCATCCATTCTCAACCAATCTGAAAGTTTCAAGCATGCCTTTGCATTCAAAACATTGTCTTCAGCATCCGAAGCAGCAGGGGAAGAAGAAACCATAAAAGGTCGTACAAATGACCACAGATTTGTGAAAGCATCTTCCAGCCTGTTTTCAGCATGCATCAGCAGGATACCCTCATATTGCAAGTTTTTCATTAGGAAATCATGATATCCCCCTTCATGGCAAGATAGTGCATGATCTCTGACATAGGCATTAAGACGGTTTGCCAACCTTAGGTTCCCTTGCTTGCGGGCCGAACTTAATAAATTCATAGACATGTTTAGAGTCACTGGAGAAGTTGGAAGGATTTTCTGATAAACACGGAAAACTTTCAGCCACATATTACAATCTTGATGAACTCGGTTCATTGGAGATTGCAGCACATGGATGTATGAACCCAGTAAAGACTGAAACTGTTTGTCTTGACTTCCTTTAAGCTTGCAATTTTCTTCAAAAGCAAAAATGCAGTGCAACTGGGTGGCATATGCAGCAGCCTCCGACAACCCATCAAGTGGCAAAACAGATAATACTTCCTCCAGCATTGACTTTGACTTTTGTATTTCAAGTGACACCTTCTCAACATTCCCCTCTACAGGAAGAAGCATTGCCTGCAAAAGCATCTGCTCACTTCTTTGCAGGGCCAATTTAGGGTCAAGTGTGAGTTCATTGCTACTTTTAGGTGTCAAATCCAGGAATGCCCATGATGCTTGAAAATCACCATCATCAAAGCTAGCCAATGCATGAATTGCATTTATTTCATTTCCAGCTGTAGTTAGTGCACCAGAGTAACTCTTCCCGGCATACTTAGATCGAAGTTTGTGCAGCTCCACTAGCCAAGACTCTAAAGACTTCCAATCAGAAACGGCAGCAAAACTCTCGATCATCCGGGAAATAGCAAATTGCACCCCATCAGATCCCATAGAACTGAGTGACTCCTCTGTCTGCAACAAATGAGTTAAATGAGCAGCAGCCTTTTCATACTGGCCTTCTGCTTGATAAACAAGTCCAGTGATCCAGGAGAAAGGTCCCAAGTCCTCGGCATTACCTACAACATGGTTTTCATCTGTAAGAAATGAAGAGAACGTCATGGTAACCCATTTTTGCAGGCCAATCAAAGCATCTGATTCATGATTTTTACACAAAGCCAAGGCCATGTGTCGTATAACCCTCAGTATATCTTCAGAAAATCTGCCCCTAATATTATGGAGATTTTCAGCCACCTGAGCCCTAGGCTTGTCATTCAAAGCTGAAGCCACAAGATTCCTAAGCTCCTGCAAACGCAAAGTACAGTAATGGATTGTAGCATGATGACATTGTAGTGCCAACCCACCATTCATCATCGGTTCACATATACGAGAAAACCACTCCTCACAGACTTTTCTATTTGCCCGAAAGAATAAGGAACTCTGGCGTGAAGCCGATGGTAAAACAGTTGATCCTTCGTACGCATTATATACATTTTTCTTCAGGGCCTCAACAAATTCCAATAATAACCTCATTGGTAATAGGTGAGCGTAAGAAGAGCTTATAATGCTTAAGTTCCCATCATTTTGCTCGGTCTCAAGCTGTAGCACATGCGCAATGTCCAAAAGCATGCGTTCCAATGCTGCAAAAGTTTGGGTGGGCCCACCAAGATTCGTGCGAAGACGTGTAGTAATGCAGTATCTAGCCGCTTCATGTATAGCCCACCAAGCACCGGCAAGAATATTTACAGAGGAGATTCTCTCAAGGATGTCTTCCTCCACTTTAATTTCCAACCCCACGTCGTTAACACCACAGTTTCCTGTTTCATCTAGTTGAGTCGAAGAAAAGCTCTTTGAACTCTTGCATGTATGAATGAGCCGTTGGATCCAAGAAGAAAGAGGCACCTTCCACCTTTGTGAAATGAAACTCAAGATGGAAACAAGGTGCTGTGAGTGAAGTTGTTGAGGCAGTTGTTTAAGGGCAAATACTTGCCTCCAGTACAAGTTACAACTATTATCTAACCTAGGAACTCTATGCCTACAAGTGCTAACTGTTCCAAAATCATATAGACTACATATGTACATCGTAATGGGCAACACATCGGAAAGCAACCTTGCATAGGAATTTTTTATCTCACTATCTGGATCACCAAGTCTTTCAAGGACCACTTCAGTTATAAAATTTAAGTGTGTTGGCTGCACAAGTTTTGCCAGCAGAAGCTGCTCTAAAACAAGTACAACATGAGATCTCACTTTTGGTTCCCTGTCTGCTGCAGCATCCAAAACTGAGAAAACCAAATTCCCAACACCACCATATCCAAATCCATAATAAAGATGGTTTGTAGCATTCATAGTTCGATACACGTCACTAACAACCTTGCAAAATTTACAGATCCACTGTAAGGCTTCTACTTTAACAACTAGAGGAGAGGAATCACGAAGAGCTTTGACGAGGACAAAACTGTACTGCTGCAAATGGGTGAAAATCAGAATCGGAAGTTCATCCTTCATATTATCATCAATTAAGGGGGCTTCACTTGCAGTACTCATCGAACTTTTCCTACTCCACTTCGTTATGGAGCACTTACTAAGAAACTCAAAGATGGTTAGCTGGCCCAGTGTCTTGACAACATTAGCTTGCAACTCCACAAAACTCATAATTGGTAAACTAAAAGGATTCAATTTATCAAGAGTAAATGAGGCAAGTCTTTCTGATCTCTTGATGAACAAAGCATCAATTTCTGCCCGGGCAACCAAACTGTTACCTGTGCCCACAGAAACACAGCTTAACAGAACTTTCAGGTCAAATTTAATCAACGCAAAGAACTCAGGCTTAGAAATTCTGGGACCAACTTCATTATTGACCTCGTCTCTGTTACACGAGGCTCTCCCAAGCATACCCTTTAACAACTCTAGCTCTTCAATCAAGGAAGTCATTGCTTGTTCAACAACTTCGTTCTTCCCGTGTTGAAGTAAGAAAATATAAGTAGCAGCAGCACTTCCTGTGACTAGATGATTAGGATGCAATCGCAACTGAGATATAGACGACTCAAATTGCAATATCTTATGTACAGATGATGCGAGGAGGCCAAAGTTTTGTAGAGATAATAACTGGAGATTAGTTTTAAGAACCCCATGGACCTGAAAATATGTAACCTTCCCAGACCCGACATGACGGATGAAATTACCCATTCCCAAGCTTTGGAATAACACATCAAACGCAAGGGGG
This sequence comes from Monotropa hypopitys, assembly GCA_002855965.1. Lineage (NCBI taxonomy): Eukaryota > Viridiplantae > Streptophyta > Magnoliopsida > Ericales > Ericaceae > Monotropa > Monotropa hypopitys. Next base: position 1,365 of record NMUG010002427.1, on the reverse strand, counting down.
TAAAAGGTGGAAAACCTATCGCTTAAAATTTCTGCCAAGAGTGTTAGGCACCTCCAAAAATCAGACATCCATTTTGACCACCCAAATTTCCTTCCGACCGTGGATAAGCATCCCAACAATAGAGGAATCATTTTGCTAAGAGGATCAATTATTTGTTCGAGTAAATTCATCTCTAGCAAACCAGAAGCCGTTGACTGTAAAACTGTACAAAAGCACGAAAGCAAAGCAAGCAATCTCTGAAATGGTTGCGGGGTGCCATGACTTCCATCCTGAAGCAGTAAATCCATGTCGCCCAAGAACTTCAACAGCAATCCCAAAGAGAACTGCAGGCTATTGACCCAATGTTTCTGAAATTGCAAGAAGCTATCCATAATAACATGTTTATCGGACTCAGCAAGGTCAGATATCATAGCCCACCCAAGAAGCAGATCGACAATGTCCACAAAATGTGGTTGAAAGTGTCTAAAAAATTTTAAAGAAATGAGTGTTAAAACACCCAAAAGCTTGTGGAGTAAACTCAAGGAGGTTCTCTCGTCCTCAAGAAGTTCTTGGCATGCTTTAAGAATAGGTAAGGCATATCTCTCGATCGCAGTAACATCTCCAACGCTAAGAAACTCGCGGAGACCTTCCACAGCCAATTCTGTTGTCCCATCTCCAGTGTTAATGTTTGAAAGCAACGGAAGTGCCCAACTGATGAACCGGTCAACCAAACTGCTAAGTATGACATTGTTCTGCCTTCCATTCGATGATATAAGGATTGAGCATAGCACAGAACACAAAGCCCCGTAGGCTGTAGCTGCTGCCTGACGCACAGAGTATAATCTAAGCCATGATTTCACCAAAATAAAAGAAGGAAAGAAAGAAATAGTCAATACAAAGAAATCATTTTAACATCAAATAAGCAGCTAAAAAGTCTGGACAATACAGAATCCGATGGCATGGCTTTCCCCAATTTGATTTAATTTATGTACCAATTTAGCCCCTGTAATTACTTTGGAATTTAACTATCGTAGCCTGAAAGACGAGAAATTTAAGGTGGAAACTACACGCATATTTTTTAATTAAAGAAAATTATCAAAAACCTGTGAGTAAAGTCTCTAACAAACTTTGTACATGGATAAACCAAAAGAACTAATTCATGTAATCAATTTTCCCTGGAATTCAAGTATTGTAAACTCTATAACATAAAATTGAAGTTTTGAGAACAATTAGAGATTTTTGCAACTAAAAAATAATAAAAATCCTGCGCCTAAAGTGACGCGGCGGAATAACACGTGAGAATCGTTAGCGTACGATTCCAAACGGTCGATCTCGTACACGAGACCAAGCTCTTGCACACACACACACGAGAGAGAGAGAGAGAGA
>NMUG010002426.1:0-16016 GCA_002855965.1 Monotropa hypopitys | reverse complement strand
TTGTATCACACATTATTTGTTTGTGTCTTTGTCACAAACACACAAAAAATATTAGTGAGTTTTCAATACAAACTAAAATGACCCTATACTTTATTAATGTGTGAAATTTTGGTTCTTGAAATGTTCATCATATATTGATCCTCTGATCTATTTTTTGATATTCCTATGATTTGTACATAGATTGATATTCCTCACTCTCTCTTGCTCACCAGACACACAAAGTAGACGACAAATTTACATTGCAAACTCTCCTATTTTACTCAACAAAGAAAATTGTGATGTGTGGTTGTAAGTTTGTTCTTTGTTTGCAGCCTGGTTATGAACATCTATGCTATTTAAGGTGCATGCAACCTAGAGATCACTTTTTCAGAGTTCGAGTTGACGGCAAATAAGAGTGTAGGGGAATGTCATCGCCGACACAGAATTCGATTCGCCCCTCCTAGCTCCGTCTCGCACCGCCTACCTCTATCTATCCCTACCTAGGTCACAACGAGGTACGATGAATTTTTGCAACCGTTCTGAATATATGTCGATGATGCATAGTGTATTGTTGGCTCTGTACTGTGCATTATATGTTTTTTTTACAAGCACAAAAAAGACTACTCAGTATTGGTTATTTCTCACAACAAAAAAACATTCTGCAACCATTCTCTGTATGCAGTTGATCCAATTTTGTTTGTACTTTGTACAATCAAAACACAATGAATATTGGGTTTTCTTTGGTTTGAGTTTTTTGTTTGAGTTTTCTACACATTATGCAATCATCCTCTGAGTCGTGAAAAAATAACACATTCACATTCAATTGTTGGATGTATCGCACATTATGTGTTTGTTTTGTCACAAACACACCAAAAAAGATTACTGGGTTTTTAATTTTCAATGTTGTTTTGTCACAAACACAACATTCTGATGTAATCAACACAATGAAGAATTCCATTCCAAATGTATATTGTAGTTCTAAAGACTTTTTCTGTAATCCAAGATTTTATTGAAGCACAAACTATTATATCATTGTGAATTATTGAATGTCATCATTGATGAATTTAACATTGTTCTAGGATCATAGAGATGCAATGCGTAATAATTGAACATCTATCGACGCCTTTATAGAGTGTAACTGGAAAGAGTGTGAGGTATCCTATATAAAACTTGCATTAATTGACGCCTTTACAGAGTGTATCTGTGATGATCACTTGAATTTTTGTGATGATCGCGTAACTTAGTGAGTTTGTGAGATATTTATCTCTTGACCCCTATTGCAGCTATGTCGTGTGTTTCATTTTTATCGGAAATTGATGATTCTCTCATCTAAGTGCCTGTTGCCTTAACACAAATGGGAGTTCAATTTCCAGCTTAAATTGGTATCAGATTTGAGTTATTCTCCTCCTCAATTGGTTGATGTAGATTTGAGTTATTCTGCTCTTCAAATTTGAGTTATTCTCCCCCTTCAGAATCAAGGTGTACATTCCCCTAACAAATGAAGGCAAACAGCATGTGCAAGGAGAAGTGTTGAACAATGGTTCTGAATTTTGATGCTGATAAAAAATGTGAGGGGAGGTTACATTTTGTTTGAAGTTGAAGTATTAGGTTTTTGATGATGGCTAATTGACACTTTAGCAAAATATTCATTCTGAAATCTTTGTTTTTCTTATGTATTTCATGGAAATCTTATATTGTGAATCTAAAATTTATCATGGAATATTTTGTAGAATTCTAATGCATGTGTTATCATACAAATTCCTTGGTCGAAAAAGAATATTGAGAAAATGTTTAGCCAAAAATACTGCATTCAATGGCAAATCATCTCTGCTACATGTGTGTGTGTGTGTTCAATCAACGAATGAAAGCTGCATTCAATGTTTTCCATTTATGTTTAGTCACCACCACAACATGTTTGATGAAATTCTTGAGTGAAAAATGCTGCATTTGCACTTAACAATTTATGTTTTGCAAGTAATCATGCCTTCAATCTTCTGAATATTACGAAAATGTTTAGCCAAAACTGTTGCATTCAATGGCACATCATCTTTACTATATATATATATGTGTGTGTGTGCGTTCATTAAACCAATGAAAGTTACATTCAATGTTTGCCATGTATGTTTAGTCAACATAATTAGCCATTCGTGTTTTGTACATTTATGTGTCTAATATTGCGAAAATGTTTTCTTCAATTGTTATGCCATCAGTGATGTAAATGAGAATTATTATCAGCTCATGGGCATATATTCAGTGGTTCTATTTGACAAAATTTAATGTTGGAAACTTTAAGTACACATGCAATTTTTGTTTCTCACAAAGTTTAGTGTTGGAAATTTTTGTTTTCTCGCCACAACATGTCTGAAAAAATGCCTTAGTAAAAAATGTTACGTTCGCACTCACGATTTATGTTTTGTCGAGAAAACAGAGAGTTTGATATTGTTATTTGCAAACTTACAGAATTTGGTTTTTAGTTAGTCAAACATTTGAAAACTAATTTATTGTACTTATTTGGTAAGTTAAACATATTCCAAAAAGTTTGAATTTAAAAGTTTTGTCATCTAAGGTTAAGAGTGTAATAATATTTCAAGAGTGTACATAATATTTCAAGAGTGTAAGACATGAATTATATGTACAGTGTTGAAGTTACTCTTCAGCGCAAGGCATTTAGAAGTGCCGAAGGCACGAAAGAGTGTCGAAGTCATTCATAATAACTGAAATTTATCGAACTATTACGTATTGTGTTGCATTTTTTATTATGTCGACCCATGCCATCGGTATGAGCTATATCAAAAACACAGATCGAGTGTCGTCACTCATTATGTGTGTCGAAAACACTGCAAAGTGCCGAAGGCACTATTAATGTCCGAAGTTTCATCGTATCCTTACGTAACTCAAAAAATTGAATCTTTTAAGAAAGATTGGAAAGTAATTCGGTTGAGTTGGTTTAGGTCGTCAAATGGTAGGACAAAGGTGGACAAAGGTAGACAGCCCTTGGATTTTGATCCAAGGGCTCAGATTTGTTTACACAATCCTTATTACACACAACACAATCCTTATTACACACGAATCGAGTGTCGTCACTCATTCTGAGTGCCGAATGCACTCCAAAGTGCCGAATGCACTACTAACACCCGAATTTTCATTGTACCCTTAGTTATTGTGTTGCGCTTTCCATTTTGTCACCGCGTGCCATCGGCACGGGCTATCACTAGTATGTCTATAAATATGTATACATATATATATTTATACCTTTTTCTCCTTCTTATTCTTAACATTTCATTCTTTTTATTTATGCAAAGAAAAGGAAAAACATTCCCAAAATTATAAAAGAAAGAAATCTCTCGATTCGTGTCGTTTAGCGAAAATTTATAGTAGCTAACCGACTTGGATCAAAAAGAGCATCTTGTGAATCGGATCACACCGGGTCACTCGATATCTTTTGAGATTTCCCAAGATTCAAGAAAATCAATCTCGTCCTTGTAACTTAAAGAAAACATCATTCCAAAATTAAATTTCTTGATTCGTATTGTTCAGTGAAAACTTGCAGTAGCTGACCAATTCGGATCGAAAGAATGTTTTATGAATCGGGTCATACCGGATCATCTGATATTCTTTTGGAGTTTCCAAAAATAAGAACAATCTCTTTTCTCTCATAAAATAAAACACTTTAAATAAAAAATCTAATTCCTTGATTCATATCGTTCAGTGAAATTTTGCAGTAGCTGACTGATTTGGATCGGAAGAATATCTCGAGAATCGGTTCATACCAGGTCGCATGATATTCTTTTGGAATTCTCAAAAATCAATAATAGAAACATTTTTATAAACATGGTCGAATCTCTGTCCGACTGAAAAATACAAAAACGATCAAAAAGATCAAAATTTAATTTATTCTTTAAATTCTTTTCATAAAATCTCAAAAACAGAATCAAAGTGTTGCCCATCTGTAAAACCTAACTGAATTCATTCAAGCATCAGTTTTATATTTATTTCTCTTGGCCGAGAAATCATTGATTTTAAATTGGAAGAAAATTTATTTTTGGAAAGAAAGTACCGAAAGGGCAAATAGGGTGCCTAACACCTTCCCCATTCGTAATCAAATCTCCGAACCTGATTTTCTGATTTTGCAGACCATCTTTTCTTAATAAAACCAGTGACTTGGCACACCGTAACTCTATGCCGAGTGGCAATTCTAAAAAATAGATTAATAATAGGATATATATTGCCTTGACAATTATAAAACCGTTATTAAGTCTGAACATTTTAAAAAATCAAGTAAGTCCAACTAGGGGTGATACCGGTCCGGTTTGGTCCGGTTTTTGGCTATGTTTGGGACCGGACCGGTTTTCCGGTTTCATTATTTCACAAACCGGAACCGGTTGATTTAACACCAGTTTGGTCGGGTCCGGTTTTGACCGGTTTCGGTCCGGTTTCCGGTTTAGGATTTTGGGGGGACTAATTTTGGGCTACATCTAATTTAAAATGAAAAAAATATGATTTTGGACTTATACATTCATAAAAAGTCGTCAAAAAATATTTATTACGAGATGAGAGTCATTGAGGATGTGAAAAATGATCTAAAAATTTAAAGTTTGACACATATGCTTAAGAAAATTCTATCAAGTTCATAACAGAGTCATGTTTTTGCATTATTTTTATGCTTTCTAAACTCCTAAAAATGTTAGGTTCATTCTTTTTTGAAAATTCTCTCTGAAACAACAATAATCACAAAAAATTGAAACAAAACTAACAAGTACGCGAAAAATTATTCAGTTATATATAACATATATATAAACCGGTCCGGTCCGGTTTATACGGTTTGAAAATTTTATAAACCGAAACCGGAACCGGTTTTCCGGTTTATATAAATTTCAAACCGGAACCGGTTTTCCGGTTTATAATCCGGTTTCAAATATTCGATCCGGTCCGGTTTTTCCGGTTTAGAGTAACACCCCTAAGTCCAACTGTAACACTCCCAAAATTTGAGATATATTTTTTTGAGAAGTGTTAAATAGGTAAGAGTATCCAAATAAAAAGGGGTAAGGTGCTATCTACCACACAAACACACACTCATCACATTATTTACTACAACACACGCCTGCACTACTCTGATACAAATAAAAAGAGGCGAATAGGGTTTTATAACGTAACTCTGTACAATAATGCCCCAACTAAAAGAAAAAGGCCAAAATACGATTTTATAAATTAATCCTGTACAAGGTGGCCAACAGAAAGAAAAGAAGTGAAGTACAACAAAAGAAGAGCAACATATCACTACAGTCCAGTCGAGCCTCGAGTCCTGCGAAGGATCCAGCGGCTCCAAGTACAAGGGACAAATCCTACAAAAGTAGAGGGTCAGGCACGACCGCCTGGTAGAGATAATCCATCTCTTACCGTCTATAATATTGGGGTGCAAGTGATTGACAGTACAAGGAATGTAATGTGACATATGCAATGGATCTCATATTTAAAAAATAGTTATTCTCTTTCAAATATTTTACTGTCGACTCAACGTAAAGTAAAAGCAGTAAAACTAGTATTTGACCAAGACTCGAGAAAGAGAAGTAAAAGTATCCAACGTCTACCAAAAGATTTCCTAGAAAAGGCCAAGAGGGAATCGTGTCAAGTGTCAAAGCTACACGAGTAAAAGACTCATTTTCCGTTATAAAAACGTATTCCAATTCCCGTTTATTTTCCCAAGATTCAATTTACTTCCGCACCTTATAGAAATAAGGGCAATCACCAAATAGTATTGAGTTTCGGCTAGTTCCGTCATTAGGGGCTTGTCAACCTCTAAACGTAAAGTTCCTAGTGATTCCCCGGCACACCGGAAGGGCCCAGTCAAACCCCCATTGCGCAATGTCGTGGGTGCTCACAGTAGCTACCCAAGGTATCCACACTACCCGCATAATCATAGCCAACTCAGGTATCACATTTACTTCCATTCCATCACAACCTAGGGCAAACATCCTCCTAGTCGACGTGTCATCCCACTATGTGACTTTCTTTTATTTTGTTTCCAAAACCTTTCCGTTTATTCACAAAACATTCCATTTGTTCGCAAAATAACCATTTTGTTCGATTCATAAGAAAAACATGTCAAGACTACGTTTTAACCCCAAACCACCCAAGAGTGTCCAAACAAGTCAAACTCCCCAATTTGATTTCATAAAAATGACGACGACACACTTTGTATAAAAATTGGGGGTTTTCGGAAATCAATTTAGGAATCGAACGACCAATAACGTAAGGATTAAGTAAAGACCCTAGACATTTGAACGATATTTTGTGAATACTTGAAAACCGACAAATTAAATTATAACGCGAGGGAGAAGAAAGAATACCGATATTACAAACGAGAGGGATAGAAAACTCTACCTCGATTGGAATTTCTGTGACAATTGCCGAGAAGGAATTTGTTAGAAATTTCGGCATGAACCTGCTCAAAATAGGAGAACCGCACTAAGGCGCCAACAACAACAACAAAGCAGGAATCCGATATCACACCTCCTACGAATGTAAATTACTAGTTACGATTCAACGACAATTAACAGAGAAGAAGATATACCTGCCGAAGCGACCACTAATGGTGGTCAAGACCCTGACAGTCGCGCGTCACTGAATTTCGCCGCTCGCTTGGGCTGACACCTAGGATCCAACAAACAGTCAATAATCAACGGCGAATGATTTAAAACACTGAAACGAGAAGAACAAGGTCTTACCCACTGATGCGATGCCCAATCGTCGCGCGACACCGCTCGTCCATCCTTCACTGCCCCTCGTCGCACCTCGACGCCTATCAGTCGCTGACGCTGAATACTCTTCCATCGCACCACAACCTGTTCAACTGCCACTAAACCCACCTCACGAGACCACCGAACCACCACCCGAAGCCGCGCCACCACCACTGCACACACACCACCACCGCGCTCACACCGCGTCACCACCACCGCACACGCCACGCTCACACTGTACCAACACCACTACACACACTGTTACACGTATGTGTGTGTGCGTAGGGAGGGTAGGAGAGGAGAGGGCTGCGCAGAGAGGGGAGGAGAGAGAGAGCTCACGGAGTGGAGGAGCGACGGGAAGAGGGGGAGGGGAGCGGCGCGCAGTCGGCGGCCATGGAGGGAAGAGGGAGGGGGAGGACAGCGGGCAGAAGGAGAGAGCAGGGGGGAAGGACGCCGGAGCAGGGGAAGGGGAGGAGGCGCGGCTGGAGGGAGGAAGGAGGTTCGACAGAGAGAGGTGGATGGAGGTGACCGACGGAAGAGGGAGAGAGATGGGAGATGTGCGGCGCCAAAAATGGGTAGGGTTCGATACAGAGAATTTTTTTTTGATTTTATTGTATTAATTTACTTTAATTAAATTAAAAGAATTTAACTAATATATAACGCTTTCGAATAACTCCCGAGACTCAAAATGAAACCCGAATTTCACCACAATAACTTGCCCGCACTCGAAACACAAAACCCCACAACCCAAGACTTGCCTCACTCAGATTGGATCGGTAGAATAAATACGAGCCACAGGGAACTGAACGATTAAAAATTAAATCAAAAAAAAAAAAGATTTAATCGATCAATATTATTTTTTTTGAAACGAATGGAAAATAATTAAATTTTCCGGAGTGTGACAAACTACTCTCCTTACAAAAATTTCGTCCTCGAAATTTCCAAGATAGAAGAACCGGAATGCGCCACGAAGGGAACGACGCCCAAAAGCACCAAACGCTTGGATAAGTTCGCGACGAGAACCGACACAACGATAGGGAGGTTACCAACCGAAACAACTCCACCAACGAACAAACAATGCCAAAAGAGATCCACAATCGGCAATAGTTTCATCAAGGACAACGCCCAACAACAATCGCAAACCGGACGAACCACCAACTTCCTTAAACACGCAACACGCGAAACACTTTGCAACGCAAGGAACGTCAACAAAGAACCGAACGTAAGAAAAAGGAAAACGTCTTCGAGAGAGATAGAAACTTCCAAAGAAAAGGTATTCACGCAACCAAAGGTTACCAAACCGGTCAATAGGCAAGACACGCGCGTTTTCGAACAAAAACACGATACGGAGGTCAAACCGCAAGAATATCGCTCCGAAAAATTTCAGAAAAATTCCACAAAATTCTAGAACATGCCACGACACAATGTGGACATGCCGGGAAGAATTTCAAGTACCGAAACGCCACGGATACGAGGGGATACGGTATGGATATGCCGACACACCAAGGGCACACCAAGGACACACTGATACGCCAAAGACACGCCGAAGACATACCGACACGGCAAGGATACGCCGAAGACACACCGGTACGGTAAGGATATGCCGATACAGTACCGATACGCGGATACAGTACAGATATGATACGGATACTCCTAATTTTCCAAATATTTTTCTAAAAATTTTAGAAAAATAAGAGAGCGATTTTTGACTATCGCAAAGAAGTCCACAACGACTTTAACAACACGAACGCACAAAACGACCCCGAAAGAGGTTTCCGAACAAGGTAAGAATGATCGAACCGATACAACGCAGGATTTGAAAACAAGACAACCCGCAAAGGATGGTCACACAACAACTGTGCCACCCGAATCACACCAAACGACCACAACGCCACCAAAAGAAGAACCAAACAAGCAAAATCTCACCAACCAACCCGTACACACCTAACGCGGTACTAGAATGATTATGAAGTTTTATTTGAGATGTGCTGACTAGTCGCCTTCTCAAAACAATCCTTCGTGTTCATTCCTACACCACATGACACGGACTACGCACACCAGTCACGCCAAACATCACCACAAAACAAGTCGGTACAGTCGACTTCAAAGAAACACATGCATTCTATCCCAACACTCGCAACACAACTGTACAACGCAAAAGTGAACTCATCTTACTGATCACACCAACCACAAACTAATCCTATAACACACTCTCAAACAAGGCTCCAAAGGGAGACAACATCATAGAACAGAAGTGTCCAAGCGCGAATGGACACGGCGCCAACGAATACGATAACAATTCGGATTCGCACGAAGACACGGCGAACGAGAATGAGTGAACGAAGGCAATCCACAAAACAAGAGTGCACGAAGCAAGGATACGATTCCTTAAGACAAGCTCTACGAAATAATTGATTCTCTACACGCGAGAAGAACAACACTTCACTACTACGACACGCGCCACAACAACAGACATACCACAAACAGTCGACAAGACAATGGCAAAAGCCAGTCGCAACGTTAAAAGTTGGAAAACAAGGAGTAAGAAGGTTTTCCGAGCAACGCACAGCTTCTACAATCTCCACCAAGTGCCAACGGGAAACACAAGAAGTCAAATCGCACACCACCGACGAGCAAGGAATCCTATTGACGACTAGAATACGGCACAAGTGTACGCGACAACATTTCCAACAAAGATGGTAGAGACCATCGATCGAGTACATTGATCTAAGAGAGTAGAAGGGACAATGAACAACCAAGGAACGGTATCCACTCACCGATCCCGTAAGGGTTGAACAAGGAGGAATTATATATGCCAAAAGAAACACACTACTTACGACACATCACCACCAAGACGAATCCAAAAGGATTTCCAAAACATAATTCACCTCCTACAACCTCATGCCCAAATGAGAAAGCAACTCTACTCTCGTCTTCAAATTTCCAAGCAAGACACACAACACCTCAAGTCATCAACCCAATTATTTCTCTCTTTCAAAACAATGACTTCAAATCAAACCCGCATCCCAAACTCTAAGTCACCAAGCAAGGTCACTAGACTTTTAACTCTTAATCCAAAATCATTTACTCTCCACATTAATCTCCAATAGGGCAAGAACCCAAATACTGCTTCTAGAAGGAACCACAAGATAGTCACACAAGCACTATGACTCCAACACATCAAGAGAGAACCAAAATCCTCAAACAACCTCAAACCACAAGTCAAGATCAACTCTCGCATCGAACAAGCACAAAGTACTAACATCACTAACCATTCGGTACTAGTCTGCAAGGAGAATCTACTAACCCAATGACACTTCACATCCCAAGTGAATCACACCTAACTTTGACCGTGACAAGGCCTTACCACACCAAGATATCCTCACTTCCCAAAGAAATCACAACTACACTATACCCAAGTGCTAACACTTCAAGAAGCAACCACTAGTCACAATCCCGTACGCAAGGTTATCCTAAGGTTCCACAACTCACACAAGGAACTATACACACCAAGGAGGCCCAATCAATCCCAACAATGCAAACAAATCTCGATGACCATCCTATCAAGCAACAAGTCTGCCGCGCAAAGAGAATGGGAGTCAAACTCAACCACCAGGAGACAATCAGCCACGGTATAAAAGACAAACTCCAGATATCACCGTTAAGAAGCCAAAATAGAATTCAAGGCTCGATTGCAAGAGCACTACGAATTTCCAGTCACTAGAATGACTATCTAACCAGCATCAAGAAGAGGGACATCACTCTTAGAAGGAAAAGCTAACAACATCCTCGTTTAAGAGCGAAAGAGGGAAACTCAAGGAATGGTCATTCAAACATACGCAAGATCATCATCCTCATTAGAAGGGCAAACGAGAATCAACTCCACTGACTACCGCAAGGTCCATCATCCGCTACCAGAAATAGGCTCAAAAACCACGATAACAACAACAAGAATCTGCTTCTTACGGAGGAATAGGCTCGACAAGCCACAACTACAGTCACCAACGATCGAAACCGAGGAATAAAGTGCCAAATCAACTCAAGAGTCAACGAAGAAACTCATTTACGCCCTAAGAACAAGGGACTAGAAACAGTTCACCAAGCTAGAGTAGGAGTCACCATTACTAACAAGAGGATACAACCGAAACCAACGAGTCCAACATCAACAAAATCCTCTAACAGTTGCCAAGACAGGCTCAAAAGTCACCACAAGATAGACACGAATTGCTTAAAATTCCAAAAGAACAACAACAAGACCAACTCGAAGGAGTAGACACCACGAACTTCCAAACCATTTTATTAATTTCGAGTTATAAAAACTTGTTGTTTTATGAGATCCATGCAATGCACACACATTCAATGCCTAAATACACATGCCATGCACCCTAAATGCAGTCACTCAAAGCTACACAAAAGAAACGGTGCGCTCATTGAGACTAAAAGTCTCACCCAAAGACCTAGGTAAGTCGGGACGAGCGCTCTGATACCAACTGTAACACTCCCAAAATTTGAGATATTTTTTTGAGAAGTGTTAAATAGGTAAGAGTATCCAAATAAAAAGGGGTAATGTGCTATCTACCACACACATACACACACACTCATCACATTATTTACTACAACACACGCCTGAGCTACTCTGATACAAATAAAAAGAGACGAATAGGGTTTTATAACATAACCTTGTACAACAATGCCCAAACTAAAAGAAAAGGCCAAAATAGGATTTTATAAATTAATCCTGTACAAGGTGGCCAATAGAAAGAAAGAAGTGAAGTACAACAAAAGAAGAGCAACCTATCACTACAGTCCAGTCGAGCCTCGAGTCCTGCGAAGGATCCAGCGGCTCCAAGTACAAGGGACAAATCCTACAAAAGTAGAGGGTCAGGCACGACCGCCTGGTAAAGATAATCCATCTTTTACCGTCTATAATATTGGGGTGCATGTGAGTGACAGTGCAAGGAATGTAATGTGACATATGCAATGGATCTCATATTTAAAAAATAGTTATTCTCTTTCAAATATTTTACTGTCGACTCAACGTAAAGTAAAAGCAGTAAAACTAGTATCTGACCAAGACTTGAGAAAGAGAAGTAAAAGTATCCAACGTCTATCAAAAGATTGCCTAGAAAAGGCCAAGAGGGAATCGTGTCAAGTGTCAAAGCTACACGAGTATAAGACTCATTTTCCGTTATAAAAACATATTCCAATTCCCGTTTATTTTTCCAAGATTCACTTTACTTCCGCACCTTATAGAAATAAGGGCAATCACCAAATAGTATTGAGTTTCGGCTAGTTCCGTCATTAGGGGCTCGTTAACCTCTAAACGTAAAGTTCCTAGTGATTCCCCGGCACACCGGGAGGGCCCAGTCAAACCCCTATTGCGCAATGGCGTGTGTGCTCACAGTAGCCACCCAAGGTATCCACACTACCCGCATAATCATAGCCAACTCAGGTATCACATTTACTTCCATTCCGTCACAACCTAGGGCAAACATCCTCTTAGTCCACATGTCATCCCATTATGTGACTTTCTTTTCCTTTTTTCCAAAACCTTTCCATTTATTCACAAAACGTTCTATTTGTTCGCAAAATAACCATTTCGTTCGATTCATAATAAAAACGTGTCAAGACTACGTTTTAACCCCAAACCACCCAAGAGTGTCCAAACAAGTCAAACTCCCCAATTTGATTTCATAAAAATGACGACGACACAGTTTGTATAAAAATTGGGGGTTTTCGCAAATCAATTTAGGAATCGAACGACCAATAACGTAGGGATTAAGTAAAGACCCTAGACGATACTCAAAATTGACCAACCGACGCGAACGACAACATTTGAACGATATTTTGTGAATACTTGAAAACCGAAAAATTAAATTATAACGCGAGGGAGAAGAAAGAATACCGATATTACAAACGAGAGGGATAGAAAACTCTACCTCGATTGGAATTTCTGTGACAATTGCCGAGAAGGAATTTGTTAGAAATTTCGGCATGAACCTGCTCAAAATAGGAGAACCGCACTAAGGCGCCAACAACAACAACAAAGCAGAAATCCGATATCACACCTCCTACGAATGTAAATTACTAGTTACGATTCAACGACAATTAACAGAGAAGAAGATATACCTGCCGAAGCGACCACTAATGGTGGTCAAGACCCTGACAGTCGCGCGTCACTGAATTTCGCCGCTCGCTTGGGCTGACTCCTAGGATCCAACAAACAGTCAATAATCGACGGCGAATGATTTAAAACACTGAAACGAGAAGAACAAGGTCTTACCCACTGATGCGACGCCCAATCGTCGCGCGACACCGCTCGTCCATCCTTCACTGCCCCTCGTCGCACCTCGACGCCTATCAGTCGCTGACGCTAAATACTCTTCCATCGCACCACAACCTGTTCAACTGTCACTAAACCCACCTCACGAGACCACCGAACCACCACCCGAAGCCGCGCCACCACCACTGCACACACACCACCACCGCGCTCACACCGCGTCACCACCACCGCACACACCACGCTCACACTGTACCAACACCACTACACACACTGTCACACGTGTGTGTGTGTGCGTAGGGAGGGGAGGAGAGGAGAGGGCTGCGCGGGGAGGGGAGGAGAGAGAGCTCACGGAGGAGAGGGGAGGAGAGGAGCGACGGGAAGAGGGGGAGGGGAGCGGCGCGCAGTCGGCGGCCATGGAGGGAAGAGGGAGGGGGAGGACAGCGGGGAGAAGGAGAGAGCAGGAGGGGAGGACGCCGGAGCAGGGGAAGGGGAGGAGGCGCGGCTGGAGGGAGGAAGGAGGTTCGACAAAGAGAGGTGGAGGGAGGTGACCGATGGGAGAGGGAGAGAGATGGGAGATGTGCGGCGCCAAAAATGGGTAGGGTTCGATACAGAGATTTTTTTTTGATTTTATTGTATTAATTTACTTTAATTAAATTAAAAGAATTTAACTAATATATAACGCATTCGAATAACTCCCGAGACTCAAAATGAAATCCGAATTTCACCACAACAACTTGCCCGCACTAGGAACACAAAACCCCACAATCCAAGACTTGCCTCACTCAAATTGGATCGGTAGAATAAAATACGAGCCACAGGGAATTGAACGATTAAAAATTAAATTCCCCAAAAAAGATTTAATCGATCAATATTATATTTTTTTTTGAAACGAATGGAAAATAATTAAATTTTCCGGAGTGTGACACCAACCATCGTCAAATTTTATTTTTCAAACGTCACATTAAACCTCGAAAATTCAAAGTACACCATCCAGAAGCACGACCCCCAAAAACACGGGCGGAAGCGAAGACGGGAGGTGGAAGATTTTCCCGGCACGATAGCTGGCGACTCTGCTGGGGACTTGAGGATTTCAGCTTCCGAAAATTTTCAAAAATAAAATTTCTTCCAACTCAAAAATCAATAATCTCTCGGCCAATATTACTGATGTACATTGTATTTATTCTTTTTAGGGATATTACAGGCGGCGCGCTTCAAAACAAATCTTCACTGAAAATATTTTTGCTGCGCCAATGCGCTTATTTATTTGTATATTCACATACTACAAAAAGGATTCCCTTCAATTTCAAAAAAAAAACCTTACTTTTACTGCATTGTAATTTTTTCATACATCATTTGCATCATTACCTGTTTTGGGTGAAGGTCATGACTACCCAAAATGGATGCTACCCTATCAACCCATCTGGGGCCCGACAGTAAACTGCGCGACCCTAAAAAGTCTGTGGCTGAAATAAGGCACCCCAACCAAATCACCGACTCAAAGATGGTACTCTTCGGGGGCCGGAGGTCTGAAGATTTGGGAACCTTTGAAACCTATCAGCTGTATAGCCTCATTTTGCATATAGAAAAGCCAAAAAGAATCATAAACCAAAACCCTGTTGTTATTATTAGGAGAGCATATTCATTTCTGAAGGGAATCCTTATATACATTCTGTTAAATACAAAAATATTTTAAAAAAAATATATATAGATAAAGTCTCTAGGAATACTAGTTAGAATTAGACTATGGACTCATCGGTCATTTTTTCCAAAAAATTTGCAACCCGAGATAACACTCCAGACTTCAATGTCCGGGGCATGTCCCGAGTTATAAATTTAAAAGAAGTCCATTTGTCTCCAGTATCTCTAGAGAGCTTTTCGGGTTTACTGATCTAAGCTTAGTGTTGTCACACAGATAGCAGCACTGCATACTCAGACTCTCCCCAAAGTCATCTATTTAGCCCAGACAATGGCATCACACAATAGGCCATCCCGAGGAGTTTGGAGGCCCCGAGGTATCAATTCTCAGCTTCCAAGGCAGCCCATGACACCTATTTCATTACCTACCCAGCCCAGAGTTACACTACCACAACCGTCAAGGGTACCCATTTATAATTCCCATCGAGTCCCCATGGATTATTCAAAAATAAATCCAAGAAAAAAATCTCAGAGAAGACATGTCAACCACATCGGAGGAGTCACCCGTTTAGGAAGATTTTATGCCCCTGCTGAGATCTGACAAAAATAAAAGATGTTATGAAGAAATAACAGAGGATGAAATACAGGAGTTTATCAGAACTCTGAAAAAGAGCGAGTTTGACATTATGGAGCAGTTGAGAAAGACCCCCGCCTATATCAACATATTGACCCTATTGCTGACTTCTGAGCCTCATAGGCAAGTCCTGTTGTCGGTACTGAAGAAAGCACAAGTTCCCAGAGACATATCCCCAAATGTCCTGCAAGAAATGGTAGGCTCAATAATGGGACCAGGGATCATTTCCTTCTCCAATGATGAAATTCCAAACGAAGGGACAGGGCACACCAAAGCCCTCCACATCGCCGTCAAGACTAGGGGAATAATCGTGGCCCGAGTACTCATAGATAACGGCTCAGCATTGAATGTCTGTCCTCGTACAACTTTGCACAGATTAGAAATACATTTCGAGAATCTTCGAACTAGTACAATGATAGTGAGAGCTTTAAACGGATCACGCAGAGAAACATTGGGAGAAAACAAACTCCCTGTCGAAATTGGCCTCATCATTTTTCCTATTCGATTCCAAGTCTTGGAGATTCCACCAGCTTACAATTTCTTGCTGGGACGGCCATGGATCCATATGACCGAAGGCATCCCGTCCAACCTCCACCAAAAGATTAAATTTATAGTTGACGGCCAGCTTATCACTATCTTCGCGGAGCCAGACTTCGCCATATACAAAGCACCAGCTATCCCAATGATCGAGATAAATGAACCCTCTAGTTTCCAATCCTTCGAATGCGCGTCGGTAATTTACGGGATG
>NMUG010002425.1:0-16012 GCA_002855965.1 Monotropa hypopitys | reverse complement strand
TTTTATAAAAAAATTAAAAACCCATTTACTATTTGCCCTAAAAGGAAGATTACCAACGAAGATGCTTACTGGCATATTGTGGGATTTATACATGCATATTGTGGGATTTTGGTTTCATGATGAATGGTTTGTATATAAGCTTATTCGTATGAGTTTGTACCAATTATTCGTACAATGGACTGATTTTGTTGGATGGTTTTCACAAGAACGACTTCGGCAAGTAAGAAAGTCCCGGAAAAATAGGTAATCATCATCCCTAAAAGGTTTTGGTAAGTGTGCAAACCATGGTATTTTAATTGTACGTTTCAAGGGCTTTTCTTTATAAATGGCACACTTGTAGTAAGAGATGCATGTTGGTCTTAATTTGGTCATTTAAAAGAGAAGTATTACATATATATGCATGTTGGCAATTTAGTAAGTCCAATTTAATTAGCAGTTTTTCGTAAGGCCAATTGGTGCGCGGGGCATACAAAAATCCATTTCATTGACAGTTTATCGTAAGGTCAATTGGTGCGCTTACAAAAGAAAACTTCAGATGATTGGAAGCTATTGTAAGGCCAATTGGTATCGGGGGACGAACTATTACCTATAGCAATAGCTATTTTCAGAACATGGGATGTTCAAATTAATCTTTTGAAAAGGTCTTCGGCCAAGAGATGTATATGTATAAAAATCATGCATGGGATTCAACAAAATTGGTTGTGAAAAGGGACTTGGTCCATGAGTTTTGCAAAAAAGTTTCGGCTATGGTTTATACTTGAGATTGTGCATGGGATACATATTTACTTTTTTAAAAGAATCGTATCGTTGACTTGCATTTTGAGTTTCATACTTGCCTTGTAATTGGAAGTTAAAATATTATGTTCACACTTTGTTTTCCTTGTATTGTGCTTGGAAATCAGGTAGCAGGGTTTAGTGGTCCACTACGAAGCATCATTTGGTGTTGCATTAGCCTGGCTTGGATGGGAGTATGGAAGGGTTCCTTTCATGTCATCAGTTCCTTTCTTTTGGCATTATGTTAGTTACCATTTTTGATCTATCTGCAGTTGTGTTTCAGTAGACTGGGTCATGTAAGATTTTAGTGGTATTCAAAAAGTTTTTAATTCAGTGCACGTACTTAAGATATGGATTTGATTAGCATTGTTATGGGATTGTAGAGAAAAGACTAGTTGATGTTATTCTTGAGGTTTTCTATTTGATGAGAAAAGAATAAAAATTTTATTTTTGCATTTATTTAGTGTTTTTGGGTTTGGGATTTTACAATTTGAGGTTCATAATTAAGGTTGATAAATTCTTTAGATGATGGATGAGTTGAATTTTAAAAGGTTTACTTAACCCAAATTGTTTTTTATCTCTTATTTCTTATGTTCCATAGTGTTTTATACACATTTCAGGTATTCTGTGATTGAGGTTATCCTAGATGTCCACTTGTCCAGCGAGAGAGAGAGAGAGAGAGAGAGAGAGAGAGAGACCTTGAAGATGGAAGGATTTCTTGCTTTATTATGAACATCTGTACTTGAAGTGCACCTGTAGGAAGATTCACAAACCCCATTTTTTGCTTGAGGCACGTAATCATGTTTGCAGGCCACCAAAATATCTGGAAGATATAGAAATTATAAGGAATGACATGAAATAGAGCACAAAAAATCAAATATCTGGAAGATATAGAAATTATAAGGAATGACATGAAATAAACCACAAAAAATCCCGAGCACCGCATTTATCACACCAAACACACAGATAAACTTTGTGCTACTAATTGTATGAATACAGCAAATAATCGAACTAAGATGAAGGTCCATAAGCATGGCGAGTATAGGAAACCTTAAAACACATGAATATTGTGACACAATCCACAATTACAGTACTGTAGGAGGTGAAACTTTGGGGATTCACACTCTTTAACGCTCCAATTATCCTCCAAACTCAACAAAAATTTCTACAATGCCAACCAAACGCTGACATTTACATATTACCCAACATCAAAACAGATGTAATATTCAAAAATTGGGAAGAGTCCACATATAACACAAAGGAGTGGAATCCAGCCAAAGAAATACAACTCAGAGAAATTACCAGTAACCAAAACTGTTTGAACATAACATGAAACATGGTCAATCCCAGATATTCATGGATACGCCATGTTTGCAAGGTTAGACTGAAATACACTCAGAACAGAGAATAAGGACAAATGAAATTTTCGTCTCCAGAGAGTGGGCAAGCCTATTCATGAATGTCACAAAACTAGCACAGATTTATGATAAAACTGCTTGTCCGAACACAGAGTGTTCATGCAGACCATATAAATATGTATATAATAAGGTAATTGTGGTGTCCTGCTATCTCGGGATGTACATATTACCCAACATCAAAACTGATGTAAAACTCAAAAAGTGGGAAGAGTCCACATATAACACAAAGGAGAGGAATCCAGCAAAAGAAATACAACTCGAATTACCAGTAACCAAAACTGTTTGAACATAACATGAAACATGGTCAATCCCAGATATTCATGGATACGCTATGTTTGCAAGGTTAGACTGAAATATACTCAGAACAGAGAATAATGACAAATGAAATTTTTGTCTCCATAGAGTGGGCCAGCCTATTCATGAATGTCACAAAGACTAGCACAGATTTATGATAAAACTGATTGTCCGAACACAGAGTGTGATGTTCTCTCGGGATGTACTCATGCAGACCATGTAAATATGTATATAATAAGGTAATTGTGGTGTCCTGCTACCTCGGGTTCTGTCTTGATGTTCTTTTCGCCTGAGGGGAATTGTCTGGGCAGCAGAAGGATGCCTAGGAGGATGAAGGAATGTCCAGAAGATGGAGGAAGGTCACGTGCTTGGCTCTTGCAACCACAAGGGTTAGTGCCTCACCGGTCGACTGTGACCGGGAATGGCCTCCAAAGATCAAGCAAGTCAGGGAGCTAGAGAGAGAAAGCGAAATGGACAGTGCAACGACAATGTGGCGAAAAGTTCTGTAAACAATGCCTCATGGGATATTTATAGGAGAACCTGACTTGGAGCGCAAGACGAGCATGTGCGACGCGCGTGGGTGGTCCTCCGGATGACGTCAACCCTAACGGTTCGAAATGATAAGTCTATCAGACTGTTATAATCGACAGGCCACATCACCCAAAGTACGGACGAGTCCCAAGTGGCTGGACAGAGCCGGTCTGTTAGGAGTAGGTGCTGACTGACGTTCTTTTCGAAAATCTACTGACGATGGACCGTCCGACATGTGTCGGATGCGGCGATGATGAGTTGTGTCCCCTTAGGCCAAGGGAGGACACGCAGTGCTCTGCCAGCTGCTAAGTGATGCCGAAGGTTGAAGGAGACGCATGGTCAGACGATCTGGTACTCTTCGATGTCCGGATGAAGTTGTTGACGGTGGACCCAATGGTATGTAGCCGAACGCGGCGGTGATGAGCAGTGTCCCCCTTAGGCCAAGGATATGGACACGCAGTACTCATTTCGATCGCTAAGTAATGTCGAATATTTGAAGGTGGTGCATGATCGGCCAGCCAAGCACTCTTCGATATCCGGATGAAGCTGTTGGTTGTCAGAGGGACCGTGAAACCAGTTGCTAATGGCTACCCCTCAGGCGTGTAGGATTGATAAATAAGACTGTCGGAGGGACCGTGAAGCCGATCGACTCTAGCTAGCGCTCCAAGTGGTCGGCTAAAGAAGGGGGTCCGGATTGATGGGATTGCTAAGCAGGAATGCTTGTGGCCATCCCCGTCAGTGTTCGGCCCGCGACAATAGCCCCTCAACTTTTTTCAAGTTTGTTGGGAAATGTTGATGTATCCTTTGCCGAAAGCTTGCTACTGAAGAGTCGAAGAGGTCATGGTCTCTTTTGACATTTTCTGGAACTGTGGATTTTGTCGGAGACTTGCCGTCGTAACTGTCACTTTTTAATTTGAAAAGTGTATTCCACGTGTCAACCGTCCAAAGAGGTGGCAGGAGGTGAAAAGACATGTTGCGTCTACAGACACGTGTCCCGTCGTGTCCATGCGTCCACCTCTGGATGGTCGAGCGGTCAGAGATGTACGACAACTGAAGGTTGATGGTTGTAGCAGTCGACGTGGCAGTCCATGGTTGGATAGATGGGCAACCAGATGGGGGAGCCTACCAGGCAGTTGGAGCGCCTACTCCCCCTCTAAATACTGGGGTGTGGAGCCATTAGAAGCTTTACTAGTTTCTCTAACTTTGCTCTGAAGAACTACCAGAACGCTCCTCCGTCCGATCCTTATTCCAGGCATTTTGCTGTTGATTCTTGTGAGTTTCAAGCCCTGGTCTTCACACCGTATGTCCGTGTTTGCTTATTCTTCCATTTCTTCGTCTTCTTTGCTTCATTTGACTGCATTTGGAGTAGGATCTGTCGTTCATTCTGTTCAAGGGAACAGTAGGATGTTGTTGCTGTCAAATCTTCAACACGTTCTTGTCGAACGATTGTGTTCTTGCTAGAGGGTGCTGGATCCCTTCTGGAAAGAAGACAACATGAGCCGGCATAAGGCCTTCGAGTGATTCTACCGACCTCTAATTGTTTGTTTGTTCTCCCTTCTAGGTGTTCAGTAGAAATGGTTGTTGATATGCTATCGGATTCAGATAGTTTTCGGACTGACACTAACTTCGGCAACGACTCAGACGACTCCCTTATAAGGGAGCTTTATAAAAGTATGATTGTGCCGGAGAGAGGCGTAGTAGTGGGAGAGCCGGCGCCGGAGGCACCCCTAAGTGTCATGTATGATGTTGCCTTTATAGATGACAAAGGGGTTGAGCCAGAGGAGACTTCTTACAGTGCTCCGCGCAGCTGGGAGTCCGATGACAATGGGACAGGTCCTTCCGGGAGAGAAGTCCCGGGTCCGATCACCAAGTCTAGAGTCTCCAATCGATAAGAGGATTACAAAGAGTCAACAAGCTCCACGATATACATCAAATGAAGTACCAGAAAAGCAACAAGTTTGAAAAGTGGTTACAATCCATAGTCAAGGGATCTCAAAGTAGATCTCCAAATCATGACTCCGTCCTCTCACAAGCATTTGATCTTCGTGGGCAATATCTTGCCATGTGGCCAGCCTCTCCACATGAAAAGCAAAACTTCCCAGATGGCAATGGCTAAGTGCATTGGGCACAGAAATGACCGGGTTGTTGGCATTTATGGCATACGATTTGGGACTTAAGAAGAACTCTCAACTTATAAGAGGAAGATGAAAACCCAGCACTCTGTCGTTTTTGAGAAGATTGGGATTGGTCCAAACGTCGCTTCTTACCAACACTTCTCGAGGAAGATAAACACATGCCAATTGAAGGCTGGTGTGGTCCCCACACTTGCACATCCTTCATATCACTAGGGTAATACTCGATTGCCCTAGCACTCTCCAACAAAGTGGCAAAGTTTTGAATTCGTTGCCCCACGACAAATTGTTGGATTGAGCGATGCAAGCCCCTCTCAAACTTCCTGCACTTGAAATCCCCTGTGCTAACCAGGTCGGGCACAAAGCGAGACAATGTTTTAAACCCGGTAGCATATTGGGAGACAGTCATCCCGTCCTGAAGCAATTGCTCAAACTGCAACCTTAATTGCTCACGAAAAGAATCAGGAAAATGCTGCTCTTCAAAAATGGCCTCGAACTATTCCCACGACATACCTTCCAAAGTAATGTCGTTTGACACTCGCTCACCCCGTGTTGCAGTTCTCTGAGCATCCCTCCTAGCTTCCACAACCGAGCACCACCATTCGCTAGCCTCTTTAATGAGTTGGTACGCAACAAAAGGCACTCTAATGCCATCTTCAGTGATTCCTAAGGTATCGAAAATCTTGCGGATCCCAGCAAACCAATGATTGGAATCAATGGGGTCACCTTCACCATTGAATTGAAGGGGGATTCATTCTACGGAACTCCCTCGTAGCACTCATGGCTCGGCTCCCGGCACTAACCCTAGAAGCACTCGTCTCATGATTGGTCTCAGCAATGGCCACCACTAACTCTCGAACAAATTGACCAGAAACTATGTGCACTCCATCACCATGAGGAACATCTACCACAGGGACATTCGATGACCTCTATCTCGGTTGGCCCCTCTTCGACCCACAACACGTCTAGTAGCCATCTAGCTACCTCGCAAAAGAAGACAAGTAGAGGATATCCAATAATGAACACTTGGGTCGAATACGATACGAAATACGGACAACAAACTCAACTACAATGACATTGAGGAGTCCAATACCAAGGGAAAGAATCTAAATATGCATCATGCTCCCGAAATGCAACTTCATAATGTAGACAAGTGCAAACCACGCACACAAGCTTACAGCCACAAGCTAATGCAACATGAATGCACAACCCCATTAAGACTAAGTGTCTCCCTACGGATCCAAGATAATCTCACCATGCTCTGATACCAAGTTGTCACGCCCCGGATTTTCAAGCCTTTTTTTTTTAAATAAGGAATATGTTCACCAACCATGATATAGCCCACGATGACAGGCAACCGAGTATAATGAAACAAAATGAAAATGAACTGTGATACTACAAATGGTACAAAGGTACGAAAGGGGAAAGAACTAAATAAATACAAGGTATCTCATAGATCCATTTTTACAAAAAAATGTAGCTACATCTACATGGAAGGTGAAAACCAACATAGGAAAATCCAGTGGCTGACCGAAGCAAAACTCCAGCAAGTCTCGCCCATAAACCCTTGCAATACAAATACTGGGGGAAAGGGGATAGGGGTCTAAGCAATCCACGTGCTTAGTGAGAAAAACCTCAAACTATCTAAGAAGCACGGACACGGACACAGACACGAGACACGACACGGACACGCAGACACGTGATTTTTCCAAAAACTAGGACACAAATACCTTAATATATATATGTAATGATTTTATTTTTAAAATTTTATTTAATTCATATTAAAGATGTTAGTAGAACTTAAAAACAAGAATAGAGGAATTCATATTATTTTAACGTCGTATCAAACAAGCATTTAGATATATAGCATCCTGTGATGAGGTGCCATTATTAAATACGTACTATGTAGATTATGGAATTTGCCAAACATGGATGTAGTTGGAACTGGAAAGAGAGAGTCATTGCGTGATTAATATGGCTTTTGAAGAGTTTCTCCCTTCTTAATTTTGGCCTTCAGTCCAATATTTTCTTAAAAGCTCATGTTGTAATAAAATTCCTTAGACAACCCTTATACACATTCCCTTCACCAATCTTTAGAACCAACTTATATTTGTTCATGATGCTAAATTTCAGGGACTATTAATTTATTCTTACTACATTTATACCCTGGACTTATTAAATATTTTAATTCTCTTTTTTTTTTTGAAATAACACTTTGTACCCAATATAAAGTTTAGAAATTTGTATTTCTACCCATAACATGTCTTGTGCGTGTCCGTAACGTGTCCTTCGCGTGTCGAAAACGTGTTCAACTTAAAGAAAAGGAATTAAATATTCGGAGACTTAAAATTACGTGTCAGACACGTGTCGGGGACGTGTCCAAGCGTGTCCGTGTCTAACACGTCCAAAAAACGGACTCGCAAGGCCCGGAAGAATGTTCGTGCTTCTTAGCAAACTACTATCATGCATGCATATGGTGGGTGGGTGCCCAAGTGCCCACATGCAATACGTGTCAAAGGGATAATAAATGAATCCACATCATATAATATGATGGTACGACCTCAAGACAGCTCCAACTCATGCATAACTCTAAATGATGAATACCAACACACGTCCTCGATGCAAGACGAATAGAGAATGCAAGTCCTCAAGGTCTAGTCAAAGTGGGGCACCAACATCTATACCAATGTATGACCATCAACCCTGGGGTAAGACAACCTCATGGACTCATCTCAACGGTCCTTACAAATACAGCATCGTACTATTATTTGCTAGACTTACTTGAGAATTGAATACGTTTATTGTTTTCTTTCTTTCCTTCTTTTGTTGATCTGACACATTTATCAATTTCAATCATCTTTTCACAAAATGCTCATTTTGAGAAATTCAAAAGAGTCGATTATTAGTTTCCAATCATCTCAACCTTGACGAAACAAGGGAGTCAATTACTAGTTTCTAAGCATCTCAAACTTAACAAAACAAGGGAGTCAAATATCGACCTTGATGAAATAAAGGACAATCATCATCGTCATGCTTTCATATCAAGATTACTTAAAATCGTATCTTTATATCTTCTTTGATTACATTTTATTAATGCATCTTAACAAAATTAAGGATTTCTTTTGTTTTTTACAATTGACTGCCTTGACGAAACAAGGATTGTCTGTCGTGTCAAGCCAATTCCTCGAACCCACCCATCGGTGTTTCCATCCAACATTCCAAGACTTATCGATAACTCGTTGTTTCCCTAGAGCCTCACCCATAAGTGATCACTAGATATTCCGTGACTTACGGGAACATGTATCTCCCACTTAACACGTTCATAGGGCGATCGATATCACTATGAGCACGAATTGCTCCAACATTCATATTTCAATCAACATCATCTCTTTCATTTGTATTTTTATACAATGTATAGTAGATTCGGGATTGAACACGAGTAACCCTTTTTGGGTACCTTCTTGATTTTTGGATCCATTGGGTACATTTGAGTCAATCCTTTAATCTTTCCAACTTACTTCGAATCCCATCATGTTTTCTAAAACCAACACTCGACTTTGACGAAATCAAAGGAGTTAATCTTTTACTTCCATTCACTCAACCTTGACGAATTCCAGGAAGTCAAGCATTCATTTTAATTTCCCTCAACCTTGACGAAATCAAGGAAGACAAAATTATATGTGATATAGAAATAATATTTTGTAAGATAAATAACTTTTTAAATTTATTTTGTTCTTATTTTGACTAATTTTAATAATTTTTTAAAAATATAAAAATATTTCTGGGACGGGCCGGGGATCCCGGTTCCCCGAACGGGTCGGGGATGGAGGTAAAATTTGGTACTCGGTCGGGGACGGAGACGGGGATGGGGACGGCCAAATCCGTCCCCGGTCTAGCTCATTGCCATCCCTAATGATGCATGAAAATGCCTTTAACACCTCCAACAATACCATTATGACCTCCATCTACCTATAGAAGTCATATTTCCTCTCAAGCCAAGCCAAGATCTAACATGGACATTTCATCAAACACTTAGTATTCTTTAGTTCAAGGGCCACAACTACAATTCTCTAGTAGTCTCCCTAACATGTTTTCATAAGGATTTCAACCTTAAACCCAAGACTAACCACCTCCTAGTTAACAAACCTAGATCAACTCATGAAAGCTACGAGGATGGAGAAAATGTTTCCACTCACATACACACACAAGAGAGTAGAGAGAGGTTTACCTACCAAGCTTTCCAAATCCTGAAAACCCTAGGCGGGGGTTTCTTCACAAGGCCACGAGCTATGGTGATGGTTGGGAAGCCCTTGGCGTGCTCTTCGACGTTGATGAAGAATGTTTCTTCAAAATCCCAAAGGATTGCTCTAGATCTAAGGGAGAGAGGGAGAGAGTTTCGGAGGGGGAGGGGAGAGAGAATGAGTATGAGGGTCTGAACCCTCCCACGTGGGGGGTGCTGGCGTGGGGGAGAGAGAGAGGGGGACCACATGGGGGGTGCTGGCGTGGGGGAGAGAGAGGGGGGAACCACATGGGGGGAGTGGGAGAATGTGGAAGGAAAGAGAGAACAAATTTCATCCATCTATTTGATTGCTCCAAAAATAATCCAACGATGGAAAATATGTATGAAAATGTATATGAAAAATATATAGAGAAAATGTGTAAAAATGTGTGGGGCTCACACCAAGATATTTTGTATAATATATTTTTATATAAAATTCAAAACATATGTAATATAAATTTTGTTTAATATATATCAATTATTTCTATTGTACCTTTTGCCGAAGTCAAATTCGGGATCGAATGTCCCCACAAATCTACATTTTGAAGTGCTCCAGCACACTCTCCAGGGAACCATTTGTCTCCCAAATATTCATTTTGTGTTTGTTCTTTCATAACATGATTAATATACATATGGTATGATTCCTTCTAAGGATACATAGATAGCCTTTTTGTCCCAACCATCACAGGATCGTATTTGCAATAAACCATCATAGGATCGTATTTCCAATAAACCATCATAGGATCGTATTTCCAATAAATCATATTTTTATACCATCATTGCATCGTAATTACAGTTTAAAAAAATCGGAGTGTATTCCTACTAGATCAAATTCCACTGGATCATATTTCTATTGTTCTAATACATTTTATTTTTCTCATTGCGAGATCCCCATTGGAGTACTTTTATACATTCCCAGACGAAGTATTTACGAATTTCCCCATGGAGTAATGAAAATATCCCCAGCTAAATATATACAAGCTCCCTAACAGCATAACTTCCATCTCTCCAGGTGATCATATTCCTCTTGTAAATCATAATTTGGCATACATCATCAACAATGGCCTCTTGTAAGTGGGGAAAATCTGAGTTTCTATATTTGTTAGGTTTTCGCCTAACCGAAATCCATCCACTGTCATACACTAGCTACTCAACCATCAAGGAACCAAAAGTATGAACATCATATCAACATATTTGGCTATATTCGAGCATCTTGCAGTCATCTCCTTGTCATAATTAGAAGAATGTCATTGTTTGAAGCCAATCTGGGCACTGAGGGTATTTTTGTCATTCGTAATAGCCAAATTTGAGGATGCCAATTAATGAAATCTATATTTGGTCAAACAAAAGTATGTATTTAGCACTCTTGGTATCAAAAGAAGAAGAATGGCAGTCACTGGGCTTGAATCTGTCTCTGAGGGCATTTTGGTCATTTTTAACTTCACTCGAGGCTCCTAGGACACCATTTTTCTACAAACATATTTTTTCCAAACTGAGTATATCACGATCATCCTCTCCTCATAACGAGAACAATGAATCACTTGGGTTGAATTCCGACACTTGGAGATCAAATTCAATAGTGTGAAAACCCTATCGGAGTCAGACGAAGCCGTAAAGACTACTAAAAGTGACCCAGATTGATGTGGGGCCCACCACTACTTTTGTACTAAGAAATTTATCATGAATGGTCTTGGATTTCACTTCATTTTCTTACAACTCAATCACCCATTTCGAAAACATTGAATGTATGGTAAAATTATAAAGAGTGGCACCCTACTTGGGTCCTTGACATTCAACATAAATAGACCACATAACAACTTCTAATCCCAAAAAGCCAAACTCGCAAGATAGAGATGATTTCTGACTCAAAGTGACCACTATAATATTATCCTTGCCCAAATGGTAGTGAAACGAGAAATTGTAGTCTTTCATATGCACTCAAAGTGACCACTATAATATTATCCTTGCCCAAATGGTAGTGAAACAAGAAATCGTAGTCTTTCATATGCTTCATATAACAACTCTACTGCAAATTCATCTCCCTTTGAGAGAAATGGTACTTCAATATTTTATGATCGGAGAAGACTTTGAATTTTTCCATAAAGATAGTTCACCAACTCTTCAAATAAAATACTATGGTATCAAGCTCCAAGTCATATATCGGGTAGTTCTTCGCATGAGTCTTCAATTGCCTTGATCTATAAGCCACGACTTTTCCCGCTTGCATCAACACGCAACCCAAACCCTTGCAAAATGCATTACAGTAAATAGTATAGCTAACTCCTCACTTGTATATTATTAGAAATATTGGTGTTAACCTTTCCTTCAACTCCTTGAATTCTACTCACATGAATCATTACAAACAAAGCAGACTATCTTATGGGTCAAACGAGTCATAGGTGTTTCCAAATGCAAGAAATCTAGAATCAAATAATGGTAATACCCAACCAAACCCAAGAAACTCTGAATCTCGAATATGTTCTTTGAATGTTGACACTATATAATGGCTTTGGTCTTCTACGGATGATGGGCATCCCCCTCTAGACACCACATGGCCCAAAAATTTAACCTCAGATAACCAAAACTTAAATTTTCTAAGCTTGGCATATAAGTGATGATCCATCAAAGTTGCAGCACAACACGAAGGTAAATTTGGTGTTCCTACTTGGATAGTATCAAGATATCATCAACAAAACCACCATAAAATGATCCAAGTAAGACCAGAATATATGATTTATCAAGTTCATGAAAGTAGTCGCTGAGTTGGTGAAACCGAACAACATAATGATGAATTTGTAATGGCCATAACGGGTGTGAAAAGTGGTCTTTGGTATATCCTCCTTCAAAACTCTGAATTGAAGATAATCTGACCTCGTGTAAATTTTAGAAAAGCTTATTGAACCTCGTAAATGGTCGAATAAATCATTAATACTCAATAGTGGATATTTGTTATTCACAGTGAAAAAGTTTAACTTGCGATAGTCGATGCATAAATGGAGAGATGTGGCATTATTTTTAGCAAAAAATATACAATGCCACCCACGGTGACATACTAGGGAAATAAATCCAATGTTGTGAAAAGCGTTAAGCGGACCTAGGCGCTCAGGTGTCCTGGCGCCTAGGCGCTAGGCGCGCGCCTGAGCTATGTGAGGCGCACTTTGTTAGTTTGATCATTACCTACCTAGCAAGCACAGAAATATTGTTCGCCATAAAATTGCAGTTCATCAAAAAAATGTAGAAACGTACATATTGGATTGTAGACAACTTTCAACATTATTTTATATCGGGGGTGTGGGGGCGTCCTTGTGTAATTTTTGCTATAGACCCTACCCTATTTATTTGTAACTTTGCTCATTTCTAGGGTTACGAGTTTCAGAGAAAAACAGAGAGAGGCAAGAAAAAACCAAAGATCTCAGAGAGACTTGGAAAAGACTTGTATTCTTGGTGTTTGCGATTTCTGTGATTCATAGTTTCCGATATCCATACAACGTTAAGGGTAGTCGAAAATCCTAGCAATACATATGTATACATGTGCACGCGTGAGAGAGAGAGGGAGAGAGAAAGAGGTGCGCCTGAAAGGCCTAGGCTCGCGCCTGAACGCCTAGGCGCCTGGCCGCCTAGGCGCGCTTTTTGGCCGCCTAACAGAGGTCGCTGCGCCTGAGGACGGGGGAGGCGCTCCACCACCAAAACGCGGCGCCTAGCGCCTAGGCGCGCTTTTCACAACACTGAATAAATCCCACTCTTTCAACTCGGATGGCACAAACCGATATGGAGGCGTAGAAATTGGTGAGGTTCCAAGAAGTAGTTCTATCAAAAACTTCAATTTCCTCTCAGGCAGTAACCACAACAAATCTTTTAAAAACACATTCGGAAACTATCAAACCATCCTCAGAAATTCCCCATGGTTGGACACGTTCTCATTTAGAATTAAACTGGACAACAAGCAACTAATAAAATCACACTCTTTCATATTGGAAAGGTAGGGCTCAATTGGTTCCCTCTATTTCCCATAAGAATAAAAATAAACTCCCTCCAAAGCACGAACACAAACTCTCCTATGGTGGTCGTCAATGGTGGCGTGTAAGGTGACAACCAATCCATGCATAAGATAAGATCGAACCCTGACATTCCAAGGACAATAAAATCAAAGATAAACTTCTAGATAGAAATAGTCAACTCACATACACTACACATATGGTCAAATGGAACCCAACCTCCAATATGAGTCTCTACCAACAAAGTAAGACATAACATATGGAATTCCAAACCCAATTCACAAGTCCCGAGGATTAAAAATCATAAATGTGTTGTGACTGACAGATGCCTCAGGATGATGAGAAGTGGCAGATTGTATTGTAGCAGTAATAGAAAATACTCTCCACTAGGAAGTCTGATCACAAACATATCCACCCTATTGAGATGATGACTAACTCGGTGTCGAAGAACTTTCCCCATTGTCAACTTGGTAACCATGTCCTAACAAAACCGGTCCATAATGTAACTATTGTTGTTGGTCCCTCTAGTGGATAGATCCTTGCCCTATCCTCAAATGTTGAATAGACTCGAACTAACTATGGTTTCCTCCAATTTGTGGACATATCATATCCAAGTTCCCCACCTGGCCTTATTTGAAATAGGACAACTATAGGCACTTAAAACGATAATGACTTGGCTAGTTGCACTTATGACGCACCACTTGGCTCCGAATAGAAATCCCTAGAAAGCTCTGACTTGACTGCAACTTCTATCCTCACAAACATTGAGAGTTCTCCATTTTCCTCTTTCTCCCAAAACTACGTGAAGAAGATCACATTCCAGTCAAATGCTACTTTGATTCCAAAAGTGACTTCATTTACCATATCCCTCTTTGGCTCTATGTTCCTTTGACATTTGACCATATCGAACAATTTTGAATTCTCTGGCTCATCATTAACCTTTGTGTTAAATAATGAAGACCCTTTTTAAATCACTTGCACTTTCTCTCCTACGAACTAACTAAGTCCAAAGAAAAATAGGAGAGAGTTTGGAACTTAATGGAATATTGGGATATGGTCAAACTTCCTTGTTCGGGCTTCTCAAACTGGCCCCTTAAATGATCGTGGTATGGGAAAATACTAGTCTTTAAAAATGGCATCAAAACTGGCCCACTTTATCTCAATAATTGGTCCCCTGGCCTCGAGTTGACTGGACGTTATAGCCGCCTTTTGTGCATCCCTTTTAGCCTAGATAATGGCAATCCAACACCCATTGGTCTTACCGATCAACTAGTAAGTAGCAAATGAAACTCATAATTTACTCTATGATATTGCTAAGGTATCCAAGATCTTCCAAATCTCACAAAATAAATTGCTTGTCTCGATGGAATATCTATCACCATTGAAATTGAACGGATCCATTCTTTAAATTCCCAAAAAGTCTTAATTGGGTGTAGAGGTGTCAAACATGTCGTGTCGTGCTGGCCCGGCCCATTTAATTCTGTGCCTAACGTGCCTCGTGCCGTGCCGTGTTGTGCCTATTTATTAATCGTGTCGTGCCGGTTCAATTAAAATTAGCATAGGCCCAGCACGGCCCAGCACGGCCCAGCACGGCCCATTGGCCCATCTTTATCCGTGTAGTGTCGTGCTCGTGCTTGTGACGTGCCCGCTATCGTGTCGTGCTGTGCCATTACCCAAACTGTGCTCGTGTCATAATTGGGCAAAATTTTGTGTAGTTTGATAATAGAAAAATCAATTAATACTTGGGCCTCATAATTAGGCCTGAAACTACACAAATTCAATTGCTCCACAATCAGCATAAAAACAATCAGCATAAGAAAATGTAACATGATTGCAGAGTTCTATATCAACGACTGTATCAGTCACTCAAACTTCGACTGCTCTCATAAAAGTGACTGCTCTCATAAAAGTGAGCTAAAGGAACCTTGATGCACAAAGTGACTGCTCTCATAAAACAACTAAAACAGTGGCCCCCTATACCGTCAAAAACCAATGAGCTAAAGGGACGTTTTGTTGCGGAATCATACCTCCAAAACAAATCCAAAAGACATCAGAAATGATATATCCAAGAGCCCAAATTACTTTATGTGCAAATTATCTTTAGCATCCTATTTAATGGTATATTCTCCCTTGTAATATACAATTCTATATATATATATATATATTCTCAGTTTTCCTCTCAATTGTTTCAACATATACCACAATTCAAAGGCTACGATTAATATTCAACAAGCATATTTTAATGGCTACAATTGAACTTCACATACCTCACCTACTTTAGCTATTCCCAAATTTAAAGCTATAAATATGTGTTCTGTATTAAGAATCAAATCATCAAATGAAATAAATCATTGTCATATCTTCTTTATTCTTTATCTTGAAAATTTCAAGAGTCGCTTTCGTCTACTACAATTAGAGGTGTCAAACGTGTCGTGTCGTGCCGGCCCGGCCCATTTAATTCCGTGCCTAACGTGCCTCGTGTTGAACCGTGCTGTGCCTATTTATTAATCGTGTCGTGTCGTGCCGACCCAATTAAAATTAGCATGGGCCCGACATGGCCCATTGGCCTATTGATCGGCCCACAATATT
>NMUG010002424.1:0-16016 GCA_002855965.1 Monotropa hypopitys | reverse complement strand
TATTATGCATCACTATAAGATAGCATATTTTCAACAACATCCATTATGTAATCACATCATATCATACATCACTATAAGATAGCATATTTTCAACAACATCCATTATGTAATCACCTCATATCATGCATCACTATAAGATAGCATATTTTCAACAACATCCATTATATAATCACCTCATATCATGCATCACTACCACATAGAACTTTCACAATAACAAGCACGTATATAAAAGAGATCTACACACTCACTTTATGTGCGAGAATCACGATAAACTTTACTTTGAAGCCTTGGAAGGTCCCGACTCCTCACCTGAATCGATAACGATAAGTTAAAACCATATTCGATAAGGTTTTACTTCTTAAAAATAATTAATTATCTTAAACTGTTCATTAGAGTCTCCAAAATAGTCCCTAATACCTCCTGGACACTTCCGACGTCACACCCCAAACCCCCGGGACAACCCTCAAAACTTTACAAAATATTTCATTGGGGACCGGTACCCCACTATTGCGGGGACCGGTACCCGTCCCCCTTCTCAACCTTCTGCTCGATGGGGACCGGTACCCCACAATTCCAGGGACCAGTACCCCCAACTATTCTTAACACACTGTTTAACGGGGACCGGTACCCACCTTATCAAGGGACCGGTACCCCTCCTTCTTCTAGCCTGGCTGACTAACGGGGACCGGTACCCGATAAAGCCGGGGACCGGTACCCCTTCTTCAGATTTCGTTTTTGCAGAAAATTATTTTTGACGATTTTGCTTCTAATCTCCCAATCTAGCCTCCAAGCATACAAAATTAATCCAACACAAATGTTCTAAACTCGTTGCTACACAACATACTTGATTTTGAGGCTTTATACAACACTTAAACACTACCAATTTCACCCTAAACCAAATAGATCTAGGAATTGCCCCCAAAACGAGATTGATATTCAAACCTCGATCTAGACCAAATCTGAAATTGTATAAAGATATAAAATACATATATGAGTTCGTACTTACATTAGGAATAGGATTGGAGAAGAACTTTTCCTTCAAATCACTCCCAAACATCTTTAAAGCTTGAATCTCCCTTGCTCTCTTCTCTTCCCCCCTCTCCTCTAGCCTCCAAGGAATATACTCATGCATAAGTATGATTAGGTTAGGGTTACACCTACTAATCAGATTTTTAGAGTCAAAATACTTATTTGCCCTTCGTACTAACTCATTTTTACCCTTGTGTGCCATTATCACACACATATAAAAACTTATTATCTTTAAACCTCATTTTATACAATTTAATCTTCTTAATTAATTCCTTTAACTCTATAATCGAAATGGGATCTAATATTCCTTAATCCCACCTTATTATTAAAATATTTAAAATTGACAATCAAGTGGGATGAGTGTTACAGTTCTTTGTAAAGTTTTACAATTGTGAGATATAGAAACAAGTGGGGTAGATGGCCAAACCAATGTACATTGTTTCCATAAGAATTCCTTTTACCCTTTAAATAATACAAGCCTAAAGTCCTGAATGATCCTGAGATGTTTTACTTTATAACTAAGGCACTTGTTGATAGTTGCATCCTTCTCATACATGTCCTGGTGACTTTGCTATTTGTTTTCATTTTTGCACTTAAATTTCTAGGGAAGGGACTCTTGAACCTTAGAAAATGTGAGAGCTTTGTTTGTGAGTGAACACTTTGGAAAGGTTTGGATCAAAGCTTATAGAGTGGTTTCCAAGTATGCCTGGATTGGTCTAAGGTTCGTTTTCCTTGATACTTGTCAGAAAATTCCTCTAAATGAACTAACCTCAATAATGATGAATTGAATGTTGCTGAGTAGGCATTGTCTGAATGTGTTGGGAATGATTTTTGGTTTCTTAATGTACTAAATTTCTAGGGACTAGCAAATTCCTAGTTGGGGAGTGTGATTGGCACCAAAAAGTGCCAATATATGAAACCATTTTCTTGATTTTGGCATGCATTCAATGGCTAATAGCTTGGAAATTTGATAATTTTTGTGGAAACATTGACATTTGAATTGCAAGAACAAATAGGCCTCTAACTTGTTTTTTGGAGAATTGGTTGTACATTTGTATGAGATTTGTTACAGGCAGGAGCAGGAAGGAGGTCAATAGATGAACCAAAAGAAGTTCAAAGGTGACCTACCGGGAATGGAGATCAACTCCTGGTAGATGGCAAGCAAAAGGGGCAAGTTGCAAGGAATAAACTCCCGGGAGAAGCTCTTAATGACCGGGAGTAAGCAGCTAAAATGGAGATAACAAGACGTGGACTCCCGGTAGGAGGATATCAAATACCGGAACAAGGAAGTCAACATTGCATAGTTTTGGTCCTGAGGCTCAAACTCCCGGTAGTTCATTTCACCAATTGTCGGGAGTAGGCAAGGAACTCGCTGAATGAAGAAATGGATTTCATGAACTCCCGGTAGAGCATCACTCAACTACCGGGAGGAGGGAAATGAATTGCAGAAGTACAAGCACTACAGTTGGAATTCCTGGTAATTGGTTCAACCAATTACCGGTGGATCAGAACAATACAAGGGAGAAAACTGTAACTCCCAGGAGTACA
The DNA here is from genome assembly GCA_002855965.1 of Monotropa hypopitys. Classification (NCBI taxonomy): domain Eukaryota; kingdom Viridiplantae; phylum Streptophyta; class Magnoliopsida; order Ericales; family Ericaceae; genus Monotropa; species Monotropa hypopitys. The sequence continues at coordinate 13,439 of NMUG010002424.1, read as the reverse complement.
AAACTCTCACTCCTAGTAATTCAAGGCAAGACAGTATGCTCTTTACTCCAACTTTCGAGAATAGAAGGGCCAACTTCCGGGAGAGCAAGCAAAGCTGAGATTGCAACACTCAACTCCCGGTAGAAGACCACCTGGACTCCCGATAGTTGAAGCTATTTACTTCGAGCAGGAAACGGAACAAGGATGAAAAATTGCTGGGAAATGAAGGGGTTCAGCTGCAATTCGATGAGGGATTTTTAGGGAAGCTATAAGAAGGGAAGAGATTCAGTTTTTGGGGGGAGGCAAAAGAGATAACTTGGATATTCGTAGAGTATAGGATAGAACTATAGGTTAACTTTGCTATTTTGAGCTGTTTTTGATTTCTCCAGTTGATCTTCTGGCAATTTCTGATTTCTAGCATACGTAATCTTAGTTTGATTCTGCACTCTGGGTAAAAACATCAGTTGTTGTTGAGTTCTCAATTAATTAGTTACTGTTTCATTCAATTTAGTTGATTATGGGTTTTTCTGAATTTCATCCATTCTCAGTAGAATTAGAATCCATGAGTGGCTAAATCTCAAAGGATCTAATTCAAGGATCTGAGGTAATTAAATCACACCATCTCTCTCTCAATTTCGGGAATTCATTGATTTAATAATGGGAGGTTAATCTTGTGTAATTTCGAAATCACTTGAGAAATTGATTTGGGGTTTGATACTTTGTAGACAATCTATTGATTGGCACATAGTATGCTTAAATAGAATCAAATTCTCAGTGGAGGGTTGAGCTTCATCACAGATTAACCTCTTGATTTCAATTTTTGTGATCGATTGAACTTCGTGCCCATCTTCCATAAGCATTCTAATGTTAGGTGAATGGTTATGAGATATTTCTAAAGAGTGAGAGTGTTGTGACTAAATTACCAAATATCTGAGAATTAGATCCTATTTTTATTCATTGATTTTATCATCTATTTAGTTTTCTCAAATTTCATTAGCAGAGTAGTCCAGAAATCTGAACACTAAACAATTCTTGGATCATTTTTTTCTTTAGTATCCATACCTAAGCACTGGTTTGAGTTAATTTCTAAATCTCCCAAGTCCCTGAGAAGAATGACCTGGTACTTACCAGTTTTTATTATGCTTGATTGACACTTTCAGGTTTGAATTACTTGTGCTTGGGTAATTCAACCTATTTTCCTGTTTATGCTTCAATTTACCCAAAAATCTCAGGAAATCATTTGAGTTAAACAGTTGATTGTGTTTTCAAAAACAAATTAATTCAAGCACATGAAACATATATCAAAATACAATTAGGATCCAGGTGTCGTAAAATATTCGATTGATGGGTTTTGTTTGTATTGAACTTATGATTTATTCCTTCAACCGATGGAAGTTAATCCATGCTGAGAACTCAGAAATTGTATATATAGAGAGAGAAGGAACCGAGAGTTGAGGGAGAAAATTAGAAGAAAAAGGAATTCAACCCCAAAGCTTTGAGGATAAATGAAACGAGTAAGAAGAATTTTAATTCTATTTTGACTATGTTTTAGTTAATCTTTGGGATTGATTATGGTTTTATAAGAGTTTGGATGAAAATTTGAGTGTTGAATTAAAAATATTAGAAATGGGTTTTGAATGGTATTTATGTGATTTTGGGTTTCTACTGTACTAATTGTAAAGGTTGGATTACAAGTTAATGATAAAGAATTTTTGAGGTCTTAGTTTGGAAATAATAAAAGCATTTGATTTTGTTGTTTAACTATTTCAAGAACTAAAATTTGAATTTAAGGTTGAAATCTTAAAAACGGTTAAGATTGTGGATTCTGGTGGTAATTGTCCATCTTTATCTACTGATTTTAGGTTAGGGTGTGACACTTTGGCCATCTCTAAAATGGCTCATCCTTCATAGGCCAGATTATCCAAAATATTGGAACAATGAAGGTTGTCCGGATAGCTATATGAGCTTGTGGTCCTAACATGGGTACTTTTTGTGCTGTGTACAGCACTTCTTCTTTCTCTTCCTTCTTCTCTGTTGGTAGTGGTTGTTTCCTCTTTTGTTTTGACTTCTAACTAATGGTATGGCTTTGTGGCTCTTATGACCTAATCGCTTTGTCTCTCGAGCATTCTCATCTTCCATTTTTGGCATGTTGCTCCACTTCGTCCATTAACTCTATCATTGTCTCTACCAGATTCATAGTAAGAGATTTATGTTACTTCTTACACACAGAGAGTCCTAATTTGAACGTTTCTACAACATATTTCTTATTGCAATCATCAATTTCGTAATATACTCCCAAATATTGCCCTGCATATTCTCTGATGGATTCATATGATCATTTTATCAATGACAACAATAAATCGAACTCCTTCGAGGGCTTGCGGTATGTGAGGAATTAAGAAACAAATTGCTCAGCAAGGTCTTCGTATCCCATAACGGAGTGCAGTGCACGAGTATGATACCATTTTAATGTAGTTTTTCCCAAACTAGATGTAAACATCTTGCAGTACAAGACATCATCTCCAGGGTGCATGATCATAGCCTGCAAATATGCCTTTAGATGTGTCATGGGATCTGTTGTCCTATTATGCAACTAGAATGGATGAACAAAATTCCTGGGCAAAGGATACCTCTCGATCTCAATGCACAATGGTGTTGATTCCATTTGTCGAAGTGCCTTTCTTGAACTTCCCTGGGTTGTTCTCCTTCCTTTTAAGGTAGAGATTGAACCGATCCCTAATTTCATTCATATTGGGGGCATTGGATCCTACCTCGGTGGAGTGTCTTGGGGTCGCCTTTCTTCATCACATTATCTTCTTTTCCACAAAAATTTCTAAATTCTTGTGCATCTCCAGCATGATTCAGCACAAGATGTTCATTTTCTCGCACAATTTCTCTTTCATTGAATAAATGGTTTATTTGCCCATGATCATATCTAACTTCCCGAACATGATTTCTAATTTTCTGCTCATAGTTCCTTCTTTCTTTTTCTGAATGAACAGGTCTCTCCAACTGTTGGTCAGATGCACAACTTCCACCATGAATATGACTAACTCAATCGGGATGAACTAATCTGGGTAAATTTTGACTCCCAGGCATGTCCCCTCAATGATGTTGACTTTTGCTTCCCCTAGATTTATCTTAAGAACATTGGGGAAGATCGCCTTGCCTACTTTTTACTTTACTTTCCTGCCTCTGATTAGGGGTTTGAACCTCCAATTGGTTCTCCCTCCTCATCTCTTGAATTTATTTCTCCAATCTTTCTATTGTTTAATTTTGCCCTTCTAAAATCCATTTCAAATCTACTTCCCTCCTAACATGGGAATGAGATTTAGTACGGCTTTTATTTCTGAGGAAACCTCTCATTCTGATCGAGAATATTTCCCATGTTCCTTAGAACTAGAATATTCTCTGATGCTCTGACTCTTAGACAGGGAGCTGATCGCTTGAAGAATCGTCATTCTTTTCTTTATGCCACTAGGAGTGAAGATTGACAATCCCTTTCTCCTAATCTTAGAGGCAATTTTGCCTTTTATTGGTGTTGCAAGATCCTGGTCTAACATTTTTTAACTAAAAAAGAAATGGAAATCACAAGATTTTTCTCACAAACAGTGCCAATTATGGGTGAGATTTTTATGGAATTACCCAACGAAGGTCAAAACTGTCAATCTAAAACTTGATTCTTGAATTCTTCGCTATACTGCAACCATGAACAAACCTAAAAGACCGTTTGTCTTTCGACCAAGAGGGCTCTTCGATTGTTAAGTTATAATCTTTCTCAGAAAAAACTTAATAATCGGAAAAACATGAAAAAACAGAATTTCAAAGAGAAAGTTTCAGTATGTTTTTTGTGCATACCTCTATTTGTTCTCTTTTCTTCCTTTATCTTCATTCTTCTCTTTATTCTGATCCTAGGACCTACCTTCCCTTTTGGAACCTTTCACTTTCAACCATTTTGAGTGAGCCTTTTTATTGTATTTATTCTATTGCTTATGCGCCTTTATTGATTCCAATAACTCAATTTCTTTCGTTACTTCTGATATTTGCCTTTTCACTTTCTATATAACATTCTTTTCTGTCTGGAATATATTTAATGATTGGAATTTCTCATTCCATTCATTAAATTAAATCAGAACTTCTCATCCTAATGAATTCTTTATGTGGGTCATTTTCAATTTGATTATCATCTTTCTTTTCATAACATTCTGCTGATAATTTTCCACCAAAATCCCGCACACAATGCACTACTGTCGCACTCTATTTGCCCTTGTAATTTGCACTGTATGAAGTCTTAGCACTATTCATTCCATTCTTTTTTTCCGCGGTTCTGATCCTTGCTCAGGAAGCACCACTTCTGCTCGAGATCAATTATTCTTGTGCGAAAATGAACATTTCTATTCCAGAATCATTATTCCTTTGCGGGAAGGACCATTTGGCATAGCCTAGTCCCGGTTCAATGACCTAAAGGTTGTATCCACAAAGCAGAGCTGTGGCACCGGCCAATGGGTAGCCCACCGATGGCCACTATCATATATACCAGTTTTAATGGTCCAATTAAAACATTAATAAATATTAATTCAAATAAAATTTATTTTCTAACATGCATGCAAAAGCTAATGTGATAGTAAATATAACTCATTTATAAATTCCCAGAGTGCTATTGGTCTAGAGTATTATAAGTAAATCTAAGAACGTTTCAAAACAATTACCGGAACAAACCGGCTAAAACAACGTTTGCTGCTAAAAAGCAAAATACTGTAAATAAAAATAAGGCACTAAAAAGAAACATGACGCTGGGAAAACTGAATGTCCAAAGTTTAGGTACTCATCTACTGGTTTCCTAAAATTGTGGAGGAAACTATTAGCTCAAAAATGTTAGTGAATTAACATCGACCGCGAGAAAAAAATTTTATTTTATCTACATTTTCCAGGCAAAATTCCAAGCCATGATTTGGTAAATCCAGTTTTTCATACTAGAAAATAGGTTCTTTCATTAACTTGTTATTAACACATTTTAAGGAAACCCTTGTAAAGTTATTACTTGTCTTGCTGAATTTTATCTTTAGCTTCATATATACAGCATCGGATTATAATTCATGTCCAGAAATGATCAAAGATCAACCATAATAGTGTTCATGGAAGACCTAGTGATCTAGGAACCGAAAATACTGAATGAAGACATAGTCTTCTTGAATGTAGCAAGTAAGTATCAAACGGCTACGCTTGGCCATATATGAAATAGTCCACCTCTATTCCCCTCCATTATTGACTCCAACAAAATATCCTCCTTATCATAAGTTTGTCTCTGGACACATAATCTAAGCTTAAGTACTTTATATACTAACATAATTTTGGATTAATACCCTAAAACATGATATTGTTGATTTAGAAAAACACTTTTAGGACTTGGCCATGATGACTAGAGTAAACGTTACCAAGGATATTCACAAGCAACTTCCTTAACATCTTCAGAATACATTAGTATGTCCAATCAGTAGGTAATGGGTTCAAACATAGTAATCCTTTTAGGCATGCATAAGTATAATTCAAGACACAAGAGCATAATTTAAAGAAAATGGACAGATTTGGGTTTGTCGGAGAATGAACCACTATTGTGGAAAATCCTTCTATGGTGTCTGATTTTATTATTCAACATGATACCTAAGGATGTTAGCTAGCTTGTGACAAAATTTGAGGTATATTTGTTTAAGAAAAGCTTGGAGTAATACACCATATATCAAAATCAATTTCTGTAGTGACTGCAGAGAGTAATAATCGATAATAATTAGTTTCGAGATCTATTAACAACCATGGCTTATTTTTTCACCAAAACATTCCTTACATTTGTGGTCATAAATTCCAGAAGAGTATTTTCATCAAAAAGTCCTTTCATTGGTTTTCAAGTCAAGAATTCATGAGACACATTTTGTAAGAACTATTTTGGACCTGTTGGATAATCCCTCTTGCAAAACCAAATGTTCGCTACATTGATATCTACCCTAAGATGTAATATATATGTGGTAAAACGTTTGGGCCCTTGTGTTTAAAAAAAGCATGGTGTAAAGTCGAGTTCTCTATCGTCTACTCAGATTCGGACATATTTGCAGTCTGTCAAAAAAATGAATTTTAGAGTAGAATTTTCCTTCTATACATGTTGTTTTTTTGGATAAATCTCATCCGAAACATGTTATATATATTCATGGTAAAATCCTTAATAGAACTTGTTTAAGAAAATCACCTCTTTTTTATCATTTTTCAAATACTGACAAATATGTCCCTATTTCAGTAATAATAACATAATATCTATTACACCACATGACACATGCATGAAACTTGTAAAACATGGAGTATAGATCTAGCTAACTCACCAGAAATTCGTAAAAGTATGGATACGCAATTGAAAAATTGTTGAATAGCAGGAAGAATGCTAGATGGAAATGAGTCCTTGATTTCTTAAGGAAATGGTCGCGCCTGGCTACCACCAATCCAAACTATGTTTCAACCACTACTCCTACCCACAGTATGATATACTAGGAGGCTTGAGACAATGACTCTAGAATCAATTTCAAAAATTAATCAAGGTTCGCTTGGGATGGAATTTTTTGAAGCTTATGGTAGTTATGGGAGAAAAAAGGTTCAAGGAAGAAGAAGGAAGGGGAGGGGGCACGAATTTATCATGTAATACCTCCATAAAATGATCATATTCATGTATATATTAAGTGTTATGAGCCTTAGGAGTAAATATATTAGGTTAGCATTAAGTTTAGGAGTTATTCTAGGCCATTAAGACATGACCTTTGGAATAATAGGAGACGAAGAGTTGAAGTTACTAACCTTGAATAATGCAACAAAGCATAATACTACATATATGCATGAACAAATATAACATTTGGTATAGTGGTTAGAGTGAAGTTTGAATGTTCTTAATGAACTCAATGTCATGGGTTCAAATCCTAGAAGGAGTAGAAAAGGCGTCATTCCTTGTCTTGATTTTTTTCAAAAAAAGAATCCTAAATTTAAATTCATTTTAATTGAAAATCATTTGATTTTAAATTTCTAAAAATATTACAAGTTTAACAGTTCACTCAGGACAGGTCGTCACACCATTCCTATTCGGGAAGGACGATTCCTGCCTCAAGAATAATTTCTTCTACTCGACTGATTTTACTTTTATATCCTTGAATTTATTTTTACATACCTCAATATATATTGTGTGTTGTGATTGAATTAAAAAATGACACTCGTTCAATCCATATTAAGGTATGAAGAATGTCATTAGTGAGTTTGATATTTATAGAGATCACTAGTTTAGTAGTCTCCAAGGTGACCTAGATTAGTGAAACTTATTAATATTGAACCACGTTAGAGTTTTGTTAAAAGTATAACAATTAAATGATATACTCAATTGCAGTCATAATTAGGAGAATGAGACTATCCCAAAGGAGAGTCATATTTAAATAATTATGAACTGGGTAGGGTGTGTAATTTGTGGAATCTAAGAGGCTAGGATTGTATACCCAAATGTAACAGAAATAATTGGATAAACTTCATAAATTACTTAGACCTATGTAGGTGATCATGTCACAACTAATTAATGAGTGGACAATAGATGTACTTAGGTTTCGCCCAAAAAAGGTCCTATGTAATGTCAATAGTTCATCATTATAAATGTTTATCTTTATCAAAGCTTAAATTAAGTATTGTACTATTTTGTTTTAGTTACAGTTCCTATTTCACTGCACTATTATGCATCCAGTGTTCTGGTTCTAATTGGATCAAATTGTTCAGAGTGGTATGAACATGTTTAGTTCACACTAGGTGTATTGGACCTTGATATGTATATACTTGTTCAAAATCCCGGGGACATTACTGATGAGAGTACCGATGAACAAGTTGGCCATTTCAGTTTATGGAAAAGGTTGAACAGACTAAGTTTAATGTTCATGAAGATGACCATTGTGAATAACATCAAAACCTCTCTACCATAGACATGGTTTTAAATCTGCTGATAAGTCACTTGATGGCACACTTATGGTTGAATTACCAACCATAAAATATGGAGGTAGCAAGGGAGTTTAGGAACACATCCCGAACATGACTAACAAAGCTTCAAAGCTTGAAACCATGGGAATGCAAGTGGATGAATCTTTCTTTGTTCAATTTCGTCTCAACTCACTTCCTATTGAGTTTGGACCATTCAAAATCCACTATAACACTAATAAATATAAGTGGAATTTGAATGATATAATCAATATTTATGTTCAATAGGAAGTGAGATTGAGGGGGGAAGGATGTCACAATGCATTGGTTGTGACTCAAGGAACTATGAAGAAAAAAGTAAAATTTAGCAAGGCAAGGAAATATCCACCAAAGAAAGGAAATGGAGCTGGGGAAAGTGACCATGCTCGTGACAATAATGGTTTCATTATCAAGTATAACTTTTTTGGCAAAAAGGGAATTGTGAAGAAGGAACGTGGCAAACATAAGGTTTGGCTTGAAAAGAAAGGTGTGAAACTTTCTTTTGTATGTTATGAATCAAATCTTGTTGGAGTATCTTCTAATACTTAGTGGATTGATTCTATAGCCATGACTTATGTGGTATCTGAACCTTAGCTTGGGAGAGCTGGATCCATCATAGCAAAGCATATCCGAGCAGTCCGGACCCAAACTTTAAATATCGTAGTGTCCATGGCCGTCGGCCTCACGGTCCTCTGGCAAACATTTCTTCATTCCCAAAGGGCTGGACCGGTGGTCCAGCAAGCCTGCTTCGGCGAACACTGCAACACCTCCGGAAATCTAAGGGAGCCAGCCAGGGCTTGGACGTCAAAAGTACACTCAATGTCTCTAGACATCTTGGGGCTTATCGGTCGAATGACCCCCAGACCTTCGGATACCATGCTAATCGGTAAAGCATCATGTGTGTTCCTTGTGGCAAGGGCATAGCTCCCGACTAACTGGATATTTACCAGAGGGTACACCAGTCAACAGTAACCTAGAACAAGGTGCCATGTATGGTCACTCGCAGTCCTCTGTCCATACGACCGTCCCGGCCCACCGACAGCACCGGCCCAATTGGCCCAACATGTGCAACAATGAAGGCTGACATCCCACGGAGGAGCCAGCGATGCGTATCCCACGTGCCAGTCTTGGGCCCCAAGTCAACATCTCCCTATAAATATCTTTGCAAGGTACTGTTCACGTGATTTTCTAATTCCGGCCTACTGGACTCCTCTACTATTCTTTCTTCTTCCCCTAGAAAGATACTAACTTACTCTTTGGAGGCCCCATCGACCACTATCGACCGGTGGGCACTAACCTTTGTTTTGCAAGAGCCAAGTAGGAGGACCCGTTTTGTTCTTGCAGGTTTACCAACACGAAGCTCCGGATCAGCTGACGATCATAAAGATGTCGAAGGATCATCCGAAGCCCAAGAGTATAGGGAAAAATAGCCACCACAATTGGCAACTCTGCTGGGGACGACAATAGTTGTTTCCAGGTTTCTGGTGGTCTTTCCTATATTTTGGGGGCTTTTTGATCTATGGGAACCGACATTCCCCTCTCAGCAAGGGTCACTGAATTTTCCGAAGTCCCTCCTCCCCATCCGCCTGCAATCATCCCACACCTATCCATGGGTATAATTGGCACAGCCACCGGCTAGGCTCTGGCCAGATTCAGCTCTGATATGGTCTCCATTGTTGACAAAATAATGAGGGAAAAGAATGAAGAGATTGCCCTCCTCAAAGAGAAGGTTTCCAAGCTCACCCAACTACCTCTACGAGTAGCCTCTACAACATCGAACTCTGAAGAGAGAAGCCGACATAGTCCCAGAAAGGAGAAGGTCAGTATGGAGCCCCCACGGTAGCTAGTCGGAGGACATACGACATATCCTGAACTGCAAGTACACGGCGAATCTACTCCTAGTGCCTGGTCCTTGGGGGTATCCGACGGAACCCTATACATATATGATCACAGGGTTTTCATCCCGGTCTGACAGGAAGGAGGGAAGATAGGCGAGTTTCGGAGAAGGAGACCGGAGGTAGAGATAGCTGAGCATCACAAATGCCCGGCCGCAGACAACCAATGCCTCGATAGATGAGATCAGCACAGGCATTACCATCACACATCCTCCTCTCCTCACAGGGACAACTGGGTGGAACGCTCCCGACAAAACGTGGCTCCGGCAGACGATGCTTCATTCATTGATTATAACCTTCCATCCACCCCCAGCAAAGTTCAGTGTCTCTTGAAAAAACTTGGCTCCAGAAGGCACCGCTTCGTACATTGATTATAACCTACCGACCACCCCCAGCAAAGTCCGATGTCTTTCGGAAAAATGTGGATCTGGCAGGTGTCGCTTTGTGCGTTGATTATAACTTGCCATCCACCCCCAGCAAAGTCCGACATCTCCTGGCAAAACATGGCTCTGGCAGGTGCTACTTCGTGCATTGATTATAACCTATCGTACACCCCTAGCAAAGTCTGGCATCTCCCGGAAAAACGTGGCTTCAGAAGGTGTTGCTTCATGCGTTGATTATAACATGCCGTACAGCCACAACAAATTTCGGCATCTCCGGAAAAAATGTGGCTCCGACAGGAACCACTTCGTGCATTGATTATAACATGCCATCCACTCCCAGCAAAGTCTGGCATCTCCCGGCAAAACATGTCTCCAGTAGGCATCGCTTTTTTGCGTTGATTATAACATGTCGTCCACCACCAGCAAAGTCCTGCATCTCCCGGCAAAACATGGCTCCGGCAGGCACTGCTTCGTGCGTTGATTATAACCTGCCGACCACCCCCAGCAAAGTCAGGCGTCTCCTGGCAAAACGTGGCTCTGGCAGGCACCGCTTCGTGCGTTGATTATAATCTATCGTCCACCCCCAGCAAAGTCCAACGTCTCCTGACAAATATTAAATCAGTGAGTTGTCTCGAACTATCTGTGTCTGGCATACTCCGGACCTTTATCACTGACGGAGGAATCTTAATATATATGGTATCCTCATGCTCTCTCTCTGGATTTCTATTACTTATTGAGGGAACTGTCTGTATCCGGCATAATTCGGACCTTTATCACTGATGGAGGCATCTTAATATATATGGTCTTCTTAGGCTCTCTCCCTCCAGATTTCTATCATTTATTGAGGGAACTGTCTGCGTCCGGCATACTCCAGACATTTATCACTGACGGAGGCATCTTAATATATATGGTCTTCTCAGACTCTCTCCCTCTGGATTTCTATCACTTATTGAGGGAACTGTCTGCGTCCGGCATACTTTGGACCTTTATCACTGACAGGGGCATCTTAATTTATATAGCCTCCTCAGGCTCTATCCCTTCGGATTTCCATTCATAAATGAGGAAGCTACTTACGTCTGGTAAACTCTGGACAAGGAAAAAGGTAACTCTGGTTCGAATCTAGAATCTTTATTGCACCATATGAACAAAACAATATAACCAAGACCTAACATCCGAGAATCGAAAAGAGCCACATTATAATGGCTCAGGTGAATGGGCACCTGACGGGATGGAAGAGGGTGCCTCGTCTGGCATTACAAAAAAAAGGAGCGTAGGGGCTAGAATGAGCACGTCAACCAGGAGGGGTGAGTCATCCAGCACCTCCGCCATATCTAGCGCCCGAAGTCATGCCTCTTTGTAGACCGAACTGAAGCCCCCTTATAGCCGATCTCATAAGCTTTGGGGCAAAGCTCGAACACCTGCCACCGATAGTCTTTTTCGGCGTCCTTATAGCCCTCCACGTAGCCTTTGGTATCAGCGTTAGCAGCGGCCTTCTGAAGCATATCCTCAAATTTTTATTGTGATTGGCAGAGATTAGCCTCGGCCTCCGCAGTCCTTTATTTTAGCCAATCCGGCTCTGCCGATGCCTCCTCAAGCTGCTGGGCAGTAACAAATCTGAGATCAGTCTCTGCCTTCAGGGCCCGACAATGCCACTTGACGTCCCTCCGGGTTATTGCCTGGTAATCTTTGTACATCCCCAAGAAGGGCTGACAGGATTGTAAGAAACACAATTACTATCAACAAACATCTCAATGGAGGACACCACTGAGAAGGAATCGGAGGTACCTTTACTAGACTGGCTCCGGTATGATCAATAATAGCCCCTACACCGGTCGGTAGGGCTCTCATGTCCTCCGATAGAGGTAGTGGCCGAAGAAAAGGGCGAGTGATCTGGGGATCGGCATTAACACTGTCCGACCGATGAACATGTTCCCCAGGAAATCTAAAGAAATCATGCACCGAGGGGTCTAAAGCATCGAGATCATCCAGTAGTGGAACTGCTTCCGACCCTGCGATGCGTTCCGCACCCGCCAGACCTTCCTCCTCAAAATCTGACAGCTCCAACTTCACTTCGACGAGCTCCGGAGGAACACTCCTGACCAGAGGCACCACTAGAACTGGAGGACGCGGTGGGGACTCCCTAACATGGCCTTCAGTGTTCCTTCCCCCAGTTGTCGAGGACTTCGACACAAAATACGGAAAGAGGCCTTCCTTCCTCTGGATGGATGCAGGCCCTCAAGGAATAGTCACTCGCTTCCTCTTCCCCTAGTCCTCCAAAAAACTTTGGTACATCGGATGATAACCCAGCAAAGAGGGAGCATCCCTTCCCCCACACCTTAGTAATGCCACAATCTATTCATATGAAGCCTCTCTTCTCAAGGCCTTTGAAATCCTAGAGACATCTCCACAAGGAATGAATATTATCAAAAAAATTGGAACTCCTAGGCATATGGGAATAGAAAAAGAATGGATATCTGACCTGGGTTGCCCATCTTCGTGGGGACAGGAAGCACATGCTCCTCCTCTGAATCAAAATTGTACTCGCCAAAAAGTTGGAGGTAGATGTTCACCCATCTCTCACTATCCGGCAACCTTAGAATAGCATCCTTATATGGCTTGAGGGCAGAGAGGAAGTATTTATCGGACGTTTGGTTACAGGAAAGAGAAAACAAATCCATAAGATCTGCCATGCAGAACTCCAAGTTATCCCTCTCGCACAGCACCTAGACACATCCTATGATCCGGTAGCTGTTGACCAACAGTTGGTAGGGAGTAAGCCGGAACGCACATAGGAAATCCCAAAGAAGATGATCGAGAGGGAACTTCAATCCTCCTTCGGTTATTGAAATTAGAAGAATGGTTATTTTCTCCTTCACATATGTAATTTCCGACCCTACCTTTGCTAGAGAGATGGATGTCGGGATCTCATACTGATGGTAGAGTTTATTAACCTTGACCAGTCCACCGCCGAAGTAGTCGAAATAAGGGAAGTACTGATCCCCCCTCTAGGCCCTGGGAGGACGACCTCCGAAATTGTACCTTGCATGGGCATCTCGCATAAATCCTCCCTGATTGGAAAACTCCTCCTTAGAGAAACTACGAACGATCTGAGTCTGACCACGAATTGGAGGTAGTACCGGGTTAGGAGGTGATATGTAATACA
>NMUG010002423.1:0-16017 GCA_002855965.1 Monotropa hypopitys | reverse complement strand
CTTGAGGTCAGTTTTGTGTTGTCTGTCAATTGGCAATGGCAGTTTTGGTAAAGATTGGTTGAGTTTTGATAGGCTAATTTCAAGAAAATTCATTTTTATGCAAAACCCTAAATTCTGCTGAGTTCAGTCAATTTTTGGAGAAGACGACCTAAGATACCGATATCTTGATATCACCTAGATACCGATATCTTGGTCCAGACCCGAGAAACCCCTGTGTAGAAATCGATATCTATGTTAAGAATAAAGAAACCGATATCTTGATATTCAAGATACCGATATCTTGGAAAATCCAAGAAACTGGTATCCTAGTCTGCGGTATCTTAAGGAATAACTTGGTTCTGTTTGAAGATACCGATATCTAGAAGTGCTAAGATACCGATATCTTAGGCTCGGGAAGAAAAATAATTTTTGGAAAAGATGAAAAATTGGGATTTTAAATATATATTTCAGAGGGAAATTTGGCAGAATGTTTTAAGTAAACTATTACTGTTTTCTGATGTTTAAACATTTTATGATGATCTTGTGGTAGGAGAATCATCTAAGTATTACTATCCGTCAAAATCCGATTCCAAGAAACATCTGTAAAAGGATTTGGTGAGTGTGCTGGTTACGTTAAGGATTGTAAAGTTTTCCTTACTATATGTATATGTTTTTGTTTAGCATCTATCTTAAATAATTGTATAATTGTAATTAGATTTCTGAAATGGATACACCAATTTGAAAAGTGGGTGGTCTGAAGGACACCTGTGGGGAAGCACTAATTTGAAAAGTGGGTGGTCTGAAGGACACTTGTGGGGAAGCACCAATTTGAAAAGTGGGTGGTCTGTAGGACACCTGTGGGGAAGCACCAATTTGAAAAGTGGGTGGTCTGTAGGACACCTATGGGGAAGCACCAATTTGAAAAGTGGGTGGTTTGTAGGATTCCTGTGAGGAAGCACTAATTTAAAAGATAGCTAAAATGGATATTTTGCTCAGTTCAGTTATTTCAGTTTACTTCAGTTTCTGTACAGTTTTATTATTCTGATATACCTATTAGAATTTCTAAATTGTTTCAGATATGTCATTTTCTTTTCTGTACTACTATAAGTTTGCAGTGCTTTCCGTAACTTACACATTCCTGCACTTTGTATTTGCATGGGCATTGGTCGAAGTGCAGATTCTGGCGAGCTAGCTTTTTCGAGTCCACTACAGTCTTAGAGGTTTCAGCTGGAGGAGTTTTGTGACAGTTTTCTAGTTCAGTACTTTTGTCTTTTAGTACTACTTTCCTAGTACATTGTTGTATAAGTTAGTTGGACATAGTTTGATGTTTTTAGACACATTACTTACTGATGTGTGTTTCAGACTCAGTTTTCTACTTTACAGTAGATGTGTTATGCAAATTTCAGTTTTAATTTTAGTGGCACTTTTATTAGTCGTATGGTTTATTTTATAATTTACTCACGGTTACCGGATCCGATAAATATTAAATTATTTATGTGGGACGGGACGGAACATGCTGTTTGTTTCATTAATAAATTATTCCTTCAAAAAAAAAAGAAATAATGTCCTAGATTGTATCAAATAAGTGTTCCCATTAATGGGGGTTCGATCTTTTAAAACGTGTCCTTTCTAAGGGATCACTCAGAATTCTTGGTGCAAAATTAATGTCACACTTCTGATGTATAAATTCATTTCATTGCAGAATAAATTAGGTGTTTGCGAGTTGCACAATTCCTTCTCCACCATGGATTTTTTCTACCACTACAACATTTATTATTATTTTTTCCTTTAGACCAATTATCATAATAATCCACAAAAAAATCAAACCCTCTTCTTTTTTGGTGCAAAAATTAAACTCTCTTAACCATACTTATTTTATTGTTTCATTAGGATTCAATCATGTCTGAAACACCTTCACCTGACAGTTCAAGTGCTCAGTCAACAAATCTGATTGATGGTTTTCAACCAAATAGTATCCCCGTACCATCCTCATCATCTCCTCTTAATACTGTTCCAGGTGAAAATGTTATTGTTGAAGTTGGTTCGTATGAGGATGACAATGAGGGTGAAAAGGTTAAGAAGTATATATCTGACTCACTTTAATACGTTGAAAATTAATGGGTAATGGAAGGCAGTTTGAAATCATTATGGAATCAAACTTTCCGGAAACACTCAAAATATGACTTCACATTTGTCAACACACTACAAAAAACACCAAAAGAATGATAACGCGAGGCAACAAGTTCTAACAAGTAATTTGATGAACAAAGACCATACTCCGCAACTAACTTCATATAGTTTTGATCATGACACGACACGAAAAGAACTTGCAAAAGCCTTAATTACGCATGAATATCCTTTTTCAATTGTGGACAATGCTGGGTTTAAGAGATATTCGAACACAGTTCAACCTTTATTTAAGGTACCGTGAAGGAACACATTAAAGAGTGACATATTCAAGATTTATGAGTACCATATGGGGGAAGACATTAAGTTTGGTGGTTAACAATGCAAGTAGATTGACTATCACAATTGATATGTGGACTTTAAGAAAGGCTTCATAGCTGTCACATTCCACTTTATTGATGACACTTGGACTTTGCAAAGTCGCATTTTGAGGTTTTTGTAACATACATTATTATCTTATTCACTTATTAGATGTATACCTTTATGGTTTCATGTTTAATTATATAAATATCAATGTTGCATGCTAGGTTCATACATGTGCCATGTCCACATACAAAATATATTCTATGTGACCAATTGTTGGATTATTTGATCACTATTAAAAAAACACAATTTCCGACCAAATTTACCGACCAACATATATATTTAGTCGCTAAAAGTATACCATTTACCGACCAAAATATATTAGTCTCCAAAAATATACCATTTCCCAACCAAAATTTATTTAGTCGGGAAATGCTACTTTTGGCGACCAAATATTTGGTCGGGAAATGTGCAGTTACTTTTACCGACTAAATATTTGGTCGGGAAATACACAGATACTTTTGGCAACCAAATATTTGATCGGGAAAGGCCTAGTTGCTTTTGCCGACCAAATATTTGATTGGGCCATGTGTTTTTTGGCGACAAAAATTTTAGTAGGTAATTATGTTTACTTTTGGTGATTAAAATTTTGGTTGGAAAATGTACAGGTGTTTTTCCGACCAAATATTTGGTCGGGAAAGGTCTAGTGGCTTTTGCCGACCAAATATTTGATCGGGACATGTGTTTTTGGCGACAAAAATTTTAGTAGACAATTATGTTTACTTTGGGCGACCAAAATTTTGGTCGGGAAATGTACAGGTGTTTGTGCCGACCAAATATTTGGTCGGGAAATGTATAATTACTTTTGCCTACCAAATATTTGGTCGGAAAATTTACAGTTGCTTTTGTCGACCAAATATTTGGTCGGTAAATATTTACTTACATAAAATTAATTAATATATCTATCATTTTAATTGTTAATTAGAATTATTTTTAACGTTATATTATAGTTGTATTTATCCTTCTAACTTGTAATCGATAATCGAAAATGAGATGAGATGATCGGAATTAAGCCATTAAACTGGACCTTGACTTTTCAGACTAAATTTCGATGATCTGAACCGTTAGACGATCGGAATTATAGTACTAAAATTGCACGAGAGACACTAAACATGTTCTGATCGTGTGGTTGTCGATATCAGATGATGGTGATTTTTTGGGGAAAATGATAGAATCAGTATCATATAAATTGAAACAATTTAGATCGAATGTTCGAAAAAATGATTCTGCACTTACCTTTCAATTCTATACATCGAACTTGGAGAGAGTTATAGAATCGATAAAATATTAAATCGCAAAGGCTTAGATCGAAACATTCGGTAAAACGAGTCGGCGCTTGCCTTTCAACTCTATACATCAAACTCACTTGTATATGAATTAAGTTATTTTGTTATCCTATAATGTATGTTAGATAAACAATCTCAACACGAGTATGACGATCCACACCGTTCACTTCGTCTGGTCGATGTTTTAATGACTCGCCAATTTCTAAGTCTATCGGATTTTGAAAGGTCCTTCATCGCAACAAAATTATGATGATTTTCACCGTTCATAACAAAAATGACTTTTGGGTCATACTTTTTGGTCCCATATGAATAATCTGAACCGTTAAATAATTTTAAAATAATGTTTTGTATGACCTTGCAAAAAACCAGATCAATTGAATATGTATAACTCGTTGATCCAAGCTACACATCCAATAGATTTCAAACCTCAAAGTTTTAGATCTATCAATTACGCATATCCAATTGGCCTTATTTTTTCTAAGATCATACAAAACATTATTTTAAAATGATCTAACGGTTATGATCATTGCAATTTGCTCTGAAAAGTGGAGGTCCATTATTACGAGTATGTGCTACGACTACAGACTCGCAATAATGGGGCTCCACTTTTTAGACCAAATTTTGATGATCGGAACCTTTAGATGTGTTTAAAATGTGTTTTTAAGGTCCTATGCAAATATTTGTCAAATAATAATACTCAGAAGGGCTTGATCGGAGTAGGTTTTCGTAAAACTACTATACGAAAACGTACTCCGATCAAGCCCTTACGGGTATTATTCTTTACCAATTTTTGCACATGACCTTAAAAATGCATTTTAAACACATCTAACGGTCCTGATTTTGTAAGAAACGATTAGGTGGTATTGAAGTGGTGCACTGTAGTACTAAAATTCCACGAAAGACACTAAATGTGTTCTGATTGCACGGTTGCCGATATCGGATGATCATCGAATTTGGAGAGAGTTGTTGTCATGACCCAACCCAAAATGGGTCATGACCGGCCAACGAGTAATCTCGCAAAGGCCTACTAATAATGAGTCAAGGGATTCCATCACAATGATAAATAAATGCGGAAGCGTTGAACAAAACCCAAGATGTGCATAAATCTGATTTCTATAATGTTTCTGCCGATACATGCTAAAAGAGGCTCATAATGGCCTTTACAATGGAAAGTACATCAAAAGTGAAATAAAATGACAATCCTCCATAGCTAATCCTCATCAGTACCTGAAAAGATGTTTAGAAAAGCGCATACGCATAATGCTAGAGTGAATCAAGATATGCCAAGATTACTAGTTTCCATAGATAAACAACATATTATCAAAAATCATCTTTCCTTCCTTTTTCAACATAGTAAGTGAGAGGGCTTACTAGCCAAAATCTTGTAATAGCATATGACGGAATAGTTAAGCCTATGGCCTTGACGAAACGTCCTTCGGCTCATAGTTAACTTTTGTTTGCATGTTTCCATTTTCATTTCGGATTTCCCGACATGATCTTATCATATTCCTCTTCACGGTTCCAGTAGCCTTAGTGAGCGATCCTAAATAGATTTGTATTGTCGTGATATCACTGTGATCACCTGGTCATGATCCCTTATTATCCCTACCTTGCCATTTTCTGACTCCGCCCCCGGCGGCGAGCCACCGTGTCACTGTTCATGTCGTTCCATCATAAAACATCTTTCATGTTTTACCAATCCATGGTAATAAAAAAGTACATGCTATTTTTCCTTTTGCGAAGAGATGAACATAATACAGTAAGATGCTCATTAGCATAAATCATACATTTACAAATATTTAGCATGTTTAAAAACCATACGAGTAACAAGGGCATATAGAGATTCACCTTTTTCTGGTTATGATTTGATCCCCTTCTCGAATTTTCCTCAATCACCTCAAATTTGCAATAATAATCCCAAATATATTATTTCTAAACTTTTTGCCGAGCTGCTAAGGTAGTGGCTGAGCTGAGCTACCGGACCAGGCTTGGCCGGACTACCATTGGCTGACTAGCCAAGCTCCTGGACGAAGGCCTTCTGTCCGGAGGACAGTGATCGACTGATTCTATTCGGGAACTACACCTTACTGCTAAACATGGGTCTAGAGGACATCTGGACCGAAGGGTCCTGTTGCCGAGAAAAAAGGGTTACTGGGATATTTCTTCTATGTTTTGCCGAGTAGCTGAGCAAAGGCTGTTGGTTTCATAGGATGTCGGGTTAAAGCTTCTGCCGAGCTAAGGGCTTGCCAAGCAGGCAGTCTTCTGAACAGCCAACAAGGCTACTGCCAAGCTAAGGTAGTGCGGGGACCATTGCTTAGGACATTCTGGTTAGTCGAAAAGGTTTATAAAATGATTACAAGGTTTGAAGGACTAATTGTCCGAGAAACTAATCATATTGTCGAGCTGAAAATGCTGAGTCAAGATAGGGCGGACAGTCCCTTCTGCCGAGCAATAGTGCTCCAGCTAGTGGGAGTTCGACAATACATAAAAAGGGGTGAAATTGCACTATGATGGTCCTGGCATGCGTGCCGAGCTGAAATGAGTTCAGTCGGAGGGTCCAAAGGATAGTCCGGACTTGTTTGGCTAAGTGCCGAGCTCTAGGTATTTTTGCCGAGCTGAAGTACTAAGGCTGAGATGTTCTGGCAAAGCCAAGAGAGGGCTGTCGAGCTGATTTTTTAGTGCAGCTAAGCCCTTTGAGGGACTTGCCAAGCTGAAATAAAGTCAAGACGTTGATTAAAATTATTACCGGAGGGTTTAAGGATTACCTGAGCTGATCTTCTGGTCTTCTGAGTGGTTGGCTGAGATGAGGTCTGTTCGGAGAGGAATGAGCCAGACAGAGGAAGTTTACCTGGTTGGAACAAGTGGTCCGGAGGGCTTTTGAAGGACAAGGGTTGGTCGGATAAGTACACTAGAGGCTTGGGGAGAGCTGCTGAATAGCTAAGTGTCCGAAGCTTAGAGCTTCTCTCACTAGAAATGAATGCATGTAGGAGTTGCTGGTGGGACTTGAATGCTCTACAATTGGTGGTTTATATAGGAATCGGAAGGGGTTGGTGCATTAATGGCTGATTGGACCTTTCTTGAATCCAGCCAAACTGCTTAGTGACTTATCCCATCCAAGTCAGGTCTGAGCTCTGCCATGCCAGTCTGCAACCTACGACATGTTGTTCCATCGGAGTCAGGCAGCGGGTAAGTCCAGATGGGACTTGACCCTGCAGCTCGGCAGAGCTGCTGCCGCGCAGCCACCGAGGAGCTCGGGTCCAGGATGGGCTGGTCGGCCGGATCCGAACCGAACTGGTATGGCCTGCTTGGTTCCAGACAACCTTGAATTGGGTCCCAACTTCCTTTTTTTTCACTTGGCCCCTAATTGGTTTTATTTTCATTAGTTTAAGCCTTAACCTCATTTTAATGTTTCTATAGCCTCAAATAAATTCTAATAAATTCCCAAAAGTTTCTAAAAATATAGGAATAATTAATTAAACTTATGTTAAGCCTATTTATCGGGTCGGCGCCTCACATCCTCCCCACCTTTAAAAAGTTTGGTCCCTCAAACTTAAATGAATTGCATAAAATACAAAAGAATGAAATCTCATACCTCATTCTAATAACTGTGGGTATCTTAGACGCATATCGCTCTCTTTCTCTCAAGTAACTTCGCTCCCGGATTGATTTTCCCACCAGACTTTGACGAGCAGAATGACTTTGTTACTGAAATGCTTCTCTTGCCAGTCCATGATTCGAATGGGTCGTTCCTTGTATGCTAGGTTCTTCTCGATCTCGATGCTTGGTTGGACTAGGACATGTGCAGGGTGTGATATGTACTTCTGAAGCATCAATATGTGGAATACGTCGTGGACGTTGGCTAGCTCTAGTATGCGACTGGTCCGATCCTTTTGAGAATTTCAAATGGTCTGATGTAGCGTGGATTGAGTTTTCTTCTTTTTCCGAATCTGATGACGCCCTTTATAGGTGATACCTTCAAGAATACCTTATCTCCTTCCTGAAATTTCAGCTCCCTTCGATGTGCATCGGCATAGATCTTCTGGCGGTCATGGGCTATCCTCAGCTTGTCTTGGATAAGTTTGATCTTCTCGGTGGTTTCCTGTACAATTTCTGGTCCTGTGGGTGCCTCCTCCCCAACTTAGGTCCAATATACTGGTGATCTTCACTTCCTGTCGTACAATGCTTCGAATGGTGACATCTGGATGCTGGCTTAGCAGCTGTTATTGTAGGCAAAACCTTCTAAGGGTAGGTGTTCTCCCCAACTTCCCTGAAATTCCAATGGCATGCTCTTAGAAGATCTTCTAAGGTATAAATCATCCTCTCTGATTGGCCGTCAGTTTGCAAGGCAGTGCTGAAGTTTAGCGTTGTTCCCATTGCTTTTTGTAGCAACTTCCAGAATCTAGATACGAATCGGGGGTCACTATCAGATGTGATTGTAACAGGCATCCCATACAGTTGAATGATCTCCCGTAGGTAGGTGGTTGCCATTTGGTCCATTGAATACATATTCTTGATTGGAATAAAATGAACTGACTTGGTCAAGCAATCGATTATTACCCATATCGCGTTGTTGCCTTTAGTGGTTTGAGGAAACCCTACGACATAGTCTATCGTGGTATCTTCCCACTTCCATTTTGAGATCGGTAGAGGTTGAAGTAGTCCAGTTGGCTTCTGACGTATTGCTTTGACTTGCTGACATTCGAGGCATCGATTGGTGTAGTTGGTTATATCCCGCTTCATGCCCATTCACTAATATGACTTCTTGAGGTTTTGATACATCTTTGATCTTCTAGGGTGAATTGTGAACTTTGACTTGTGGGCTTCGTCCATGATCTTTTGTTTGATTTCTTCTTGGTTGGGTATGCATATTCAGTTTCGAAACTTGAGGAGGCCTTCTTGTATGGTGAACTCGCTTTCTGGTTGGTCTTTGGCGCTTTCTTGAATTTTCTGCAACTTTGGGTCATTCATTTGGAGGGTCTTGATTTCTTATATGATAGAAGGTTCTGCAATGATCATTGCAAGGTGCGCTGAATAGGGATGGTCTTCTTTCCGGCTGAGGGCATCAGCTACAACGTTAGCTTTTCCTGGGTGGTATTGAATGTTGAGGTCATATTCCTTCATAAGCTCGAGCCATCTTCGTTTCCTTAGATTTAGCTCCTTCTGTGTGAAAATGTACTTCAAACTTTTATGGTCAATGAAGACATCGCAAGTAACTCCGTATAGGTAGTGGCTCTATATCTTGATTACGAAGATTACAGCTGCAAGTTCTATGTCGTGTGTAGGATGATTCTTCTCATGAGGCTTTAGTTGTCGTGAGGTGTAAGCGATTACCTTTCTGAACTGTATGAGGATGCATTCTAATCCTTTGTGTGAAGCATTGCTATAGATGTCAAATCCTTGTTCTCCATTGGGTAGCGTAAGCACAAGTGCAGTGGTGAGTCTCCTCTTTAATTCTTGAAAGCATCCTTCTCTTTCTTCTGTCCATGCGAATGGTTCTCCCTTGCGGGTAAGCTGCGTCATTGGTATGACGATCTTTGAGAAGTCTTGAATAAATCGGCAATAGTATCTAGCAAGTCCTAGGAAACTTTGAACTTCTGTGACTAATGTTGGTGCAGGCCAGTTTGAGATTGCTTCTATCTTTTGTGGGTCCACTGAGATGCCATGTTTGTTGATGATGTGCCCAAGGAAGTGGATACTCTTTAACCAGAACTCGCACTTGCTGAACTTTGCATATAGTTGCTTTTTTTTCAGGGTTCGTAAAATGATGGACAGGTGCTCTACATGTTGTTCTTTACTCTTCGAATAGATGAGGATATCGTCGATAAATATGATTACAAAATCGTCGAGATAGTTGGCAAAAATACGATTCATTAGATCCATGAATGCTGCCGGGGCATTGGTTACTCCGAATGGCATGACTAAAAACTCATAGTGCCCGTAACGAGTGCGAAAAGTAGTTTTCTCAACATCTTCAGCTTTGACTTTGAGTTGATGATAGCCTGAACGTAGGTCGATCTTTGAAAATACTCGGGCTCCTTACAGCTGGTCGAACAGGATGTCAATGCGGGGTAGTGGGTATTTGTTTTTATAGTGACTTTGTTCAATTCTCGATAGTCGATGCATAGGCACATAGTTCCATCTTTCTTCTTGACGAACAGCACTGGTGCTCCCCACAGTGATAAGCTAGGTCGGATGAAATGCTTCTCGATCAATTCTTGCAGTTGGGTCTTCAATTCCTTCAATTCTGTTGGTGCCATGCGATGGGGTTTTTGGGATATCGGTTGTGTTGCTAGCATAAGGTCGATGGAGAATTCCATCTCTCGATCAATGGGCATTCTTGGTAGCTCTTCTGGAAATACTTCGGGATAGTCACGTACCACTGAGATGTCTTCCTTCGAGGTATTCTTTGATTCGGTCGAGGTAATGTTGCAGAGATACCCTTGGCATCCTTTCTGTAAAAGACGACGGGCTTTGGCGACAGATACGAAGCAAGGAGGTGAAACAACTCCTTCTCCTTTGAGTTCCGACTCCCCACCTTTGGACTCAACAAAGGTGATAGACTTTCCAGCGCAGTCAATCTTGGAATTAGATCTAGACAGCTAATCCATGCTAATAATAACATCGAAGTGTGTCATGTTTAGAGGGATAAGATTTATAGATGACAAGGCCCCATTCAAAGATGTCTCACAAACCCTAAGGATCGTAGAGCACAGGACGCCTTTACTCATGGGTTGGGCTACAAACAGATCGTACCCTAAGGGTGTAGATTTCTTAGGAATTTTTGTCGAGTGTGATAACGAAATGAAAGAGTGTGTGTGGATCCTGAGTCAAATAGTGCATAAGTGGGAATATTGCAGATAAAGATTCTACATGTTACGACTCCTTCTTTGTTGCAAGGATCTCCTGGGACGAGTGCAAAAGCTCTCCCTTGTCGTTGGTTGTTGTTATTGTGGTTTTTATGGTTGTTGGCATTATTTCTGGGGGCTCCAATAGGCACGGTATTTTCTTCGGTCAGCTTCGGACATTCCCTTCTGAAGTGGCCACTGTGTCCGCAGCCGAAACAAGTGTTTGCTCGGTATTATACCAAGTGTAGCTTTCTTCAAGTTGAGCATGGTGGTGTCAGCTTCCTTTCTTCATTCCTTCTTCCCTGGTTCCCTCCATAATTTGGCTACTTGAGGCAGCTGGTTCCTCCTTGGCTTTGGTTCTGCCTCTTTCTTTCTTGGTATCATTGGCTTTCATCTACGTCTTGTTCCACTAATAAGGCTCGATCTAGAACGTTAGTGTAAGTAGACAGTTGAATGGGTCGAACTACCTTTTGAATTTCCCGTTTTAGTCCATCTTCAAATCTTCGTGCCTTCATCTCTTCAGTTGCTACTAAGTAAGGGGCATAAGCTGCTAGATTTTGTAAACCCAGTCTCATAAGCTGCTACCGTCATGATTCCTTGCTGTTTGAGATGCTCGAACTCCATCCTCTTTGTCATCTGCATTGCTCTCGGCATGAACTTCTCGCGAAATATCTCCAGAAATCTCTCCCAATTCATCTCCGGTTCTATCACATTCTTCAAATTCCATCACCGATTCGCCTATCCTTCAAGCAGGTACGATTCAATCTCGACCTTCTATTGGTCTAAACACCTCAGTAATCGAAATTTTTTCTCTAGTGCTGCGATCCACTCGTTAGCTTTGACAGGGTCCATTCCGCCTTGGAAGGTAGGAGGTTTCAATTTCAAGAATTCTTTTACTGCTGCAAAGTTGGTTGCATGCTCTATTGGGTCGACCAATGCTTCCTCTTCATGATTAGGTGGTTCATTCGCAGGTCCCGACTGGTTAAAGTATTGGTTGATCATCTCCTACTGAGTCTGGATGGTTCCAGCTAGCATTCTAACCATGTCACGTAACTCTGCCACTTCATCGTTTCGCTGACCAATTCCTTGACCATTTGTGCGAGTATTGACTATTCTGCTAGAAGAGATTCCATAATTAGAAACATGGTAAATGGTTGATTAAGTCATAATAATTTGAGCTCATCATGAGTGGATAGGTCGAAATTTTAAGTGTGTCCGGGGCACACTCGACAAAATATGCCGGATGATGATAAGGTACTAAAATACTACTCGATATCTGAGTCACTCGGCCACTCATAGGGTGGATAGACTCACTCCTCGCGGTCTATATCGATATCTCCTTCGTCGTCTTCTTCCTCGTTCTCACTGGGATCTTCTTCTTCCTCGGGATCGTCTTCCAAATTGAGGTCCCATCCTTGGTTATGCCACTCCATGGGTTCTTCTTCCTCTTCAGACATTTCTTCATTTTCTGGTTGGACTTCATCATTATTACCGTACATAATGCAATTTCTCGCTCCTTCTATGAGGTATTCAAATTCCCAATGTTGAATGGATGCTCTTGCCAACGCGCAAGCATGCTCCAACAGTCACAGATGGTAGTTGATCATACCTCGAATTTATTCCTCCATATTGTCTTCAAAACCTACCGCAATGCGGGCTATAAGATCTGAAGTAATCGTTATAGAATCCGAGTGTGCTTGTTCTTGAACGTCCTCGTTTACTATGAAAATTTTTTCCTCTTCTTCTTCTAGTATTTCCGGAGGCGGTGCTATCTCGTGATTGTCCTCCGAATTGCTGCTAGAGAAATCACTGCTAGCATAATTGCTGCCACTGTTGCTAGACATAGCTAAAACATATAAATATAAGTAAGTCCATCTCCAAGTGTTAACAGATATTTCTATCGTAACTAGTGAGTGCTTTGATCCTAACTATGGGTTTGTTCGAAATCCGAAAACTCATGCTCTGATACCACTGTTGTCACGACCCAATCCTAAATGGGTCATGACCGGCAAACGAGCAAGCTCGCAAAGGCCTGCTAACAATGAGTCAAGGGATTCTATCACAATGATAAATAAATGCGGAAGCATTGAACAAAACCCAAGATGTGCATAAATCTGATTTCTATAATGTTTCTGCCGATACATGCTAAGAGGCTCATAATGGCCTTTACAATGGGAAGTACATCAAAAGTGAAATAAAATGACAATCCTCCATCGCTAATCCTCGTCAGTACCTGAAAAGATTTTTAGAAAAGCGCATAAGCATAATGCTAGAGTGAATCAAGATATGCCAAGGTTACTAGTTTCCATGGATAAACAACATATTATCAAAAATCATCTTTCCTTCCTTTTTCAATATAGTAAGTGAGAGGGCTTACTAGCCCAAATCCTGTAATTGCATATGACGAAATAGTTAAGCCTACGGCCTTTACGAAATGTCCTTCGGCTCATAGTTAACTTTTGTTTGCATGTTTCCATTTTTATTTCGGATTTCCCAACATGATCTTATCATGTTCCTCTTTACGGTTCCAGTAGCCTTAGGGAGTGACCCTAAATAGATTTGCATTGTCATGATATCACTGTGATCACCTGGTCATGATCCCTTATTACCCTTACCTCGCTGGTTTCTGACCCCGCCCCCGGCGGCAAGCTACTGTGTCACTGTTCATGTCGTTCCATCATAAAACATGTCACACCCGTCTCAAATTAAAATAAAGTAAATAGAATAATTCAATTTTTATAAAAGAGGTGAGGAAGAGAAATAATACTTGTAATCACTTAAGAGCATTTTTAGTTAATTAAAATAAGGTTTTTAAGTATATTTAAGCATATATAATAAGACTTTTGAATATAAGAGTTAGTGAGGGCAAGGAAGGGTGAATAGAGTAGGAGTGAGAGGGTAAATAGGTCATTGGGAGTTAAAAACGGATAAAGTTAGGAGAGACACTAATCTCTCATTAGTCTAACCTAATTTTTGGAGGCTAGAGAAGAGGGAGAGAAGAGGGCTAAAGAAGATTGGAAGATTGAAGTCTTTTAAAGAAAAATCTGAGGTAAATCTCTTCTACAATCTTGTTCCTAACATCAATATGAATCTATTGATATAGTTTATGTCCTTTCATCATCTCTAATTTGGCCTAGATCGAAGTTTGTAGATGAAACCCATTTTTAAGAAAATTTCCTGTTTTGGGGTGAAAATCCCATGATGATTGAGGGTATTTTAGGATTGAAAGGGGCCCTTGATCATGTGTTTTGAGTTAAAGATGTTGGGGATACTTTGATGTTGTTAAATTTGAGGTTTTAAGACTTAGGAATCGATTTTGGTGATGATGAGGCGAGATAGTTCATCAAAAAAATGTTCTGCAGATTTTCGAACAACGACCTTAGATATCGGTATCTTTAATCCTTAAGATATCGGTATCTTGAGTCAGAGAGTAAGATATCGGTATCTTTAATCCTTAAGATATCGGTATCCTAAACTAGGGGAGTAAAATACCAGTTTCTTAAACCTTAAGATATCGGTATCCGGGAGTTTGAAAGGAAGATATCGGTTTATAAAAAATTTAAGGTATCGGTTTCTTTAAAAATTAAGGTATCGGTTTCTAGCAGTGTTAAGATATCGATTTCTTAGAACCTTTAAGATATCGGTATCAAGGTGGCAGAGTTAAGATATCAGTATCTTAAGGTTAAGATATCGATATCTAGGGGGTCTGATCCCAAAAATCTGTTAAGGTCAAAAACCTTTATTTAAGTAAAAATAAGGCTTTTAAACATAATTCTGAATACGTTAAGTTGATTAAGGCCCTTATAAGATGTTTTTAACTACAGATGAGTAGACGGGGCCTTCGAACACCAAGAAATGATTCATTCGAAGACATCACATCTTGGTGAGTGTGTAGATACCCTTTTATATATGTGCTTTGTTTATATGTGAGTTAGTGTAGAGTTGTTGCATGTATTTACATGTTTCTTATGTGATAATTGCATGAAGTTATCTGTTTTTCCTTACTTACATGCAAGCATGGATAAGAGTGAGATATGTTGTTGTGATGCATTGGGCATGATTAGTAGGGTGCTACTTAAGCTATTGGAATGATTAATATGTTGTGTGTTTATGCTATGGGCATATTGAGATGATGTTATTTATGCTTTGGGCAGTATGGGTATCTGGTATTTATCTGTTGAGTTTCACATATCTGTTGTCTTGTTATCATTTAGAAAAGAATGATGTGGAAATACGAATTACAAATCTAAGAAGAGAAAGAAGAGGATATTACCCTGGGCATACTCAAATGAGTTGTTAGGCCGAGTAGGGGTAATGAGAGAGTAAATCCCCGGGGGCATGCTTTATAAGATGCTAGACCGAGTGGGGGAAATGAGAGAGATAATCCCTGGGGCTTGCTATTATATGATGTTAGGCAGAGTAGGGATTTGGGCTTGATTTGTTCGCCCTTGCTGGATATGGAGATTGTTGAGCAGAGAATTGATACTAAATAATTACTAGAAGAGTACTATGGATACGAAAAACATGAATATATGGACAATTGCATGTTTACGTGATAGATGGGGGAGAGACACCACCCCTTGGACCATTGCATGATTACATGATAGTTGGGGAGAGACACAACTCCTTGGTTACTTGTTCTTTACTTGTACCTTACTTGTACACTGTGGGTTTTTTTTACATATCAAAGTGCATATATAACTGTTGTATCTGACACTCCTGGATATCTTTTGCTTGTTTTGTTTTGCAATCTATATCCAGGTAAGGGAGTTTAGATGGTTCACCTGCAAGCCATTGCCAAGAGGATTAGCTATTGGAGAGAGGATAGCTGTTGGTACTCCTTTTTGGGAGATTTCTTTTAGTTCTATTTACTTTAGAATAATGGGTTTTATGTTGAGACTGTTGGTACTTGAGTAGTGAGAGTTGGTTGAGTTGTTGACTCACGTTATTTAGATTTGTGACAGTTTTCTTGGTACTACTGTTTAGACTTGGAGTTTACTTTGGGATTTCAGATTTTAGTATTTTCCGCTGCGATGTTATTATGGTTCGTTCAATAAAATAATTTTATTTGTTTCATTTGGGTTCGGTTTTGATGCGGTGTAGTCATGGATTCATTGCCAGTTTATATATTTTTATTATATTCTGGAATGTGTCGTGACAGCTTGGTATCAGAGCTCTAGGTTGTTAGATTCTAGAGTCAAGAGTGCTTGAGATTTCGTGGTGAGAGTTGGGATGAGTCGGTGGAGTATATATTCTGGGATTATTATGCGTGTTACTTTGACACCCATGCTGATAGGGTTTGGTTTTAATGATGTCTCACCTCATCACCAATTGTTCTCACATATCTAAATGGTCCT
>NMUG010002422.1:0-16018 GCA_002855965.1 Monotropa hypopitys | reverse complement strand
GACTGGTTTTGAGTGCCTAGAAGAATGGTCGGCAAAGATCTGACGATCGACTGATAAATCTGTTGAGGGTTGCCGCCATGACAGTCAGCTGTTAGACTTCTTTGATGGTGGAAGGAGGCCTGAGGTTGGACACTGCAGTGACCTGGGAGGGGCCCGCTTCTATTCCCCGGTTGGTGACATGATAGCCAAGAAACTTGCCAGACCCCACACCGAAAGCGCACTTCTCGGCATTGAGGCAGAGTCTGTGCCTTTTCAGAATCTCGAAGACTTTCATCAGGTGCCGGATGTGATCGGTCGCCCACTTGCTCTTGACGACCATGTCATCAATGTAGGCCTCCATCGTGTCCCTGATCTGCTGAGAGACCATCCGGGAGACCATCCATTGATAAGTGGCTCCGACATTTTTGAGGCCGAAGGGCATGACTTTGTAGCTGTAGACCCCCTTGGGCGTGATAAAGGCCGTCTTCTCCATGTCTTCCTCTGCCATTGAGATTTGGTGGTAGCCCCTGTAAGCATCCATGAAGCTAAGTATTTGATGTCTGGCGGTGGCATCAACCAGCTGGTCGATCCTATCTAGGGGGAAGTAGTCCTTTGGGCAGACATCATTGATATTGGTGTAGTCGACACAGACTCGCTATTTGCTGGACTTCTTCTTGAAGACAACTGTGTTGGCCAGCCAGGTGGGATATTAGACTTCCCGAATGGTGTTTGCTTCTAGCAGCCGGTCCACTTCCTTTACGACTGCTTGTGTGTGTGCCAGAGAAGAGCATCGTGATCTTTGGACGACAGGGTGCTGGGAGGGATCGACATTCATCTAATGGCAGATGAATGATGAATCCACTCCGGGCATCTCGTATGGTGTCCAGGCGAAGACCACTATGTTTTTTTCAGAACTTTTACCATCTCTTATTGATCCGGCTTGGAAAGAGAGGATCCGATGAGGAATGACCGACTGCCATTTTCACTGATTGGCACTGAGATGAGCTCTTCGATTGTTTTGTCGGCTACCGGAGCGCCAACATCGTCAAGAACTGGGGCATTCGGGACTTCTACCCACTGAATCTGCTTTACCTCTTTGTTCTTCCGGACAGTTGAGATGTAGCATTGCTTTGATGCTGTCTAGTCGCCAAAGATGTCCTCTTGTCGTCCGGAGGCTCCCACGAACTGGATGACTTAGTGGTAGGTGGAGGCGATCGCCTGTATGGAATGGATCCAAGTCTGCCCAATAATGGCGTTGTATGGACTTGGAACGTCGACGATGATGAACTCCATATCGACCGTCTTGAACCCTGCCCGGACCTGGAGGGTGATTTTGCCGAGTGACCAGATAGGAGCTCCATTGAATCCGATGAGTGGGACGTCGGCATACTGCAAATCATCAACAGAAAGCTTGAGGGCTTGAAATAAAGAAAAGTACATTACCTCGGCGGAGCTTCCCTAATCGATGAGAATGTACCGGACGTCAGTAACCGTAGAAAGGTGTTACTGAATTTTGAATTTTGAAATGGGATTTAATCTTTTTGATTTAGACTTTAAAATTTTGATTATGAGATTTTAAAAGGTTTTGAAATTTTGTGATTTTGCAATTGAACTTTGAATTTTTGAGATTTTGACTTTGGGTTTTAAATTTTTTTAAATTTTTGATTTTTGAAAAAGCCATTCTAATCTGAAACTAGAGATTGCTGAGTTTCTCTTACTCTTGCGAAGCATTCTTTATTTGAGCAGTCATTCGGTGGGGTTGCTAGTCTCTCGACTGTGTGCGTTGCCCCAGACAATCTACCTGCTTCAGTTAGATACTGGATCCCGGCACTGCGCATCTTCTGCTTCGGGCTTCATAAGTTGACTCTCATACTCGAGGAGTTTGGCCAGAGAGAGGAGTATTCACTTCCAAGAGATCAAGGGCTTACGGTCTAGTTTCTGCCTCATTGGAGCATTTGTTCCTTGTCGGTTATCCGGATATGGCTCAGTTGCATATGCTTTTACGGATGCTCTGCTGTATGCTAGATGTAGATCGATCAGGCACTGAGACTGGTGCCATGATGACTATTCGATACAGAGAGATTTTCGAGGCTTTGATGGGCTTATTGGATGCTTTCTCTCAGAGAGACCTGCCGTGATTAGCATTGTGCATTCTATATTTCTTTTTCTGTATAAAACGTTAGTGTGTTCTTTTTATGTATGAATACATTTTCTACTATTTGCAATCTGTATGAAATAAGTAATAATATATTCACAGACATTTATGATTCTCTGCTAAGAGTAATTGATATACAATTTATGTTAATCAATCAAAATGATTTTAAGATCAAGGCCTCGCCTATTGATCGAAGATGGAAACCTAGATTCATCCTTTCGTTAAAAATAACTTCGTAATCTTTAGCACGTGAAGTGACAGACCGCTTCACCGAATCGAACTAGATCTTCAAAGAAATTGATTCCTATGAAGGCTGATTTCCGTGCTGACATCTTCTCTGATCCACCACTGTTCAGATATATCCTGTTACTTTGATTGGCTCCGGAGAGTGATTGCTATGTTTTTTTTCGTTAGCTTTTCTTTATCCATTTTGTCGTAACTCCTTTTGGGTTGATAGTTACGTTGGATGCTTTTTTATTTGTTCTATTTTTGCTACGGTCCCCTCTTAGGTTTTAACCGCACTGGATTGATCCATTTTTACTGTAGCCCCCTCTCGGGTTTTGACTACACTCGATTTGTAATCCCATTTGTTTTTCTATGGTCCCCTCTCGGGTTTTAACCATGTTGGATTTTTTTATTTTTGCCATAATTTCCCTTCTTAGGTTTAAAATATGCCAGATTTGTTTTATTTTTTGAAATGGTTTGGATTTTAACTTCGACAAGGCAAAAACTTCTTGACCAAGCTCTGATGATTTTGATTTGAAAATGAACACTTCCGTTATGAGGAGAGGCTGAAGAGTTTAGAGAGAAAGAGGGATAGATCTTTTGTAGAATCCCCCTTTTTGTTTGTGTAAAGGGGGTAGCGATTTATTTTGATCATCATTTAAGTATTGATGATGATAATTTCTTTTTTTGTATCGCTCTTGTCAGATAAGTGGAGAAAAAGAGTTTTTGTTGAAGTCTCGAAAGAAGGCGTGGAAGTATGATTTCACTCAAATTTCACCGGATCATTGATAAGAAGATGATGTCTTTATTAAAATTAGAATCGTAATCATTATACTTCAGAAAAGCTGTTACTAATCAGACATAGTAGAGCTTGAGCATATCAGTGTTGAGAGGGAGTGAGAACTCTGGTACATCTATTTCTGCCAGGATGACTGCTCCGCTTGATAGCATTTTGGCCACGATAAAGGGCCCTTAATAGGTTGGGGAGAACTTCCCTTTTGCTTCTTCTTGAATGGGTAGAATCTACTTCAAGACCACATCGCCTTGCTGAAAGACTCTTGATCGTACATGCCTATTGAAGCTGTTCAAGATTCTCCGTTGATAGCACTGAGAGTGAAAGATTGCTGCTGGTCTTTTCTCGTCTATGAGGACCAACTGATCGTGTCGGGTCCTGATCCATTCTATTACTTCCGTTGCAGTCTCCATCATGATCCGGAGTGATGTGATTTGTGTTTCGGGAGTGAGGACGGCTTCGTAGCCGTAGACTAGGGAATACTGAGTTTCCCTAGTGGAAGTCTCAGTAGATGTACGATAG
Organism: Monotropa hypopitys; assembly: GCA_002855965.1. Classification (NCBI taxonomy): domain Eukaryota; kingdom Viridiplantae; phylum Streptophyta; class Magnoliopsida; order Ericales; family Ericaceae; genus Monotropa; species Monotropa hypopitys. Next base: position 12,344 of record NMUG010002422.1, on the reverse strand, counting down.
GCTATGAGTGCAAATGGTAGCTTCTCATGCCAGTCCCGGTACGTATTTCTCATCTTGCAGATGATCTGCTTGATATTTTTGTGAAGTTGTCGATGACGACTAATGTAAATTGGTAGCCGCTGATGACTCTGGGATGTAAATGATACTCGTCTCTGTAAATTTGGGTTCGAAGCCCTCTGATTTTTTTGTATGTCCTTCACACTGTTTTGCCAACTTTAAATCAGATTCTAATCCAACTTGAAAGGATGAATGTTCGATTTCATAATTTTTTTTGAATGTTCTTTGTTTGTTATCTTAGCAGAGAAGGTAAATGAATAGAATATATGGAACTTTTCTTAGCATATAGATGTAGATAGAAGAATATATATTGTACATGCATGAGATTTATTAACATTCCGTAACAGAAAATGAAACATAAAATAAACACGATGCTAACTTGCCACAGTTTACCGAGAGGTGCGGGCTTGATGGATCGGACAGGCCGTCCAGTTATGAATTTTCTCTCCTGGATGAGCGGCGAGGATGGCATTCTGTATGCTTTGACTTTGAAACGGAGGATCTATCGTGACAACTTGTATTTCGCCAAACATTTGCATTAAACCCTAGGCCGAGTCCTCCTCCTCCCGCTGTGATATGTCTATGAGTGGGAGTTTCTTCAGCGATCCTTTTACTCCCTAGTAGTTCGGGAGGAGATTGGTGGTGACATTAGGAGGCAACTTAGTGTCCTGTAAATTTATTACACCAGAGTCAATAAGGTCTTGCACCTTATGTTTTAAACTCCTACAAGTTTCGGTGTCATGGACAATTTGGTTAGAATGAAAGGCACATTGTAGATCAGTATAAAACTGTGGGGGAAGCGGTCTAGGTAAAGACCATACATGAACGAGGTTCAATTGCCCCGAGGAGATTAGAAATTGAAAAACCTCTGTCATTGGGATTGCCAATGGAGTAAAAATTTTGTTATTTTTTCATGGATTTCTCGGGGAGCAGACTTTGAGGCGTCGAACTCTGAAAGGTTTGACTTTGATATATATTCCATGGTGGATAGAAGGCCGGTTGTTGTTGAGGATAATTTGGATACCCTAATTGGAAAGAGAATGTATTTGAAGATGAGGGGGCTGCCCTAGTGTTTAATCGGGAAGAGATATCCCTGCTCCCAATAGACGATTGTGACGGGGGAGCTTGTGATTGAATGAGCTGGCTGAGTACAGCTCAGTTGGTGACCTGAAGCTCTTTATTCTCTCTTTGGAGTGCTTCAATTTCGGCCAGAAAAGTAAATTCAATCTCGCTACCACAATGCGGGCAATATTGTCTTCTTGCCATTGTTTGGACAAGAGATTTGATAATCCTTCTATATGAATGATCTAGATGAGCAGTGTCTGTACCTGTACGGCAACACTAAGTTTGAATCAGTATACAAAGAGAAAGTCTTTAGGGATTTTGGAGACGTACGGACTTCCTTTTAAATTTAAAATTTAAGACGTACATCGGACATGGAGTCGGGAGGATGGTTTTGGATTATAAATTTTCTAGGAGATTTTGTAATGACAAGTCTGTAGTCTAATTTTGACCAAAATCCCTAAGGACGTTGATGTTTTTTTGATATCTAGCAGAGATGCATATAAGAAAAAAGTATTTGGGATAATTGGAAACGTACAGACTTCCTTCTTAATTTATAATTCTAAACGCACCTCAGACATGGAGTCTGGAGGATGGTCCCAGATTGTAAATTCTTTGGGAGATTTTTGGAAATGACGTGTCTGGAGTTTAATCTCGACCAATATCCCTAAAGACGCTAATAATTTGTGTGATTTAGCAGACATGTATATAAGTATTTTCCTCAGAATGAAATGTTTCCCTAGAAATTTGTAAATAAGATTTTGGCTTTGGACTCTTTTATGGGCTCTTTATATACAGCATGTAGCTATGTTTGGCTGAGAGGTTTAATGGCTTCCAAATCTTCATATCTCTGGCCCCGTGAGGGTACCATAATAGAGTCGGTGATTTGGTTAGAGTGACCTATTTTGGCCACGGACTTTTTAGGGTCGCATAGTTTACTATGGGGGAGCCCAGTTGGGTTGATAAGTGACAGCATCCATTTTGGGCAGTCATGACTTCTACCCAAAACAGGAGATGATGCAAATGATATATGAAAACCCATACATATGCAATGTAAATAAATTTTTTTTTGAAAATAAGGGAAATCATTTTTGCAATATATATTGTAAGCAGGATGTAAGCAGTAAATTGTTTCAGCGCAACAATTTTTATCACAAGCTGGAGAAAGAATTGTTTCAGCACAGACTCTTTTTATTTAGTAATGCGCCCTGTAATCTTCTTGTAAAAGAATAAATACGATGCAATTAGTAATATAGGCCGAGAATTGATTGATTTTGAAATTTTATAAGAAATTTGTTTTTGAAAGAGTTTTTGCAAGCCGAAATCCTCTTTAGTCCCCAGCGGAGTCGCCAGTTATCGCGCCGGGAACATTTTTTGTCCTTCCCTTGCCTCCTTATGCAGAGGATCTGTTTTCCTGGACGGAGAATCCGCGCTATTGGGATTGTTTGCAATTTTATTTCAAAATGACTGATGGCCTGAGTGTGCCAATTTTGAAATGTTCAGATTTAACAATGGTTTTGCAATTGCCTAGACAATATGCAACCTATCATTAATCTATTTTCGGAGTCGCCACTCAACATAGAGTTGCAGTATGCCAAGTCACCGATATTTAAATTGGATAAGATGTCTGCATAACTAGAGATTCAAAGTTCGGGGATTAAATTACGAATGGGAAAGGTGTTAGGCACCCCACTCGCCTTTTTGGTACTTCAATTTTCAAAAGTAAATTTATTTTTAACCCAAAATCAATTGTTTTCTCAGTCAAGAGAAATAAATGAATGATACTGATGTGCATGAAATGAATTTGGACAGAATGACTCCTTTATATCGGTCAGTTGATGTCCGGACTATAAATTATCAAAGCCCGGTCTATGTATACGGACTTCTGAATCTATATTCTCTCAGCTCTCCACAAAAAGGCCTGTATGTGCCAATTGACAGCCGGGTCTTCTTTATTGATGAAGTTGTATCTTGTAAACGGCCTTCCGTTTATATCTCTCTGAAATCCCATCGAGCGGCTCGTCAATCGGACTTCAACTATAAATGAACCCCTCTCTCTATACGAGGGCCCTATAATCTATCTCTTCGGATGTATTTCTAAGTTACTATCCGACACGCCCTCCGACAGAAAGAGGTAACATTAAAACAAAAGTTTATATATATGTTATATTACAACAATTGCACAGGAGGAAACATGAAAGAAACAGAAAAATCACACTATGAACATTCTGAGGGAGGCACCTCCGGTAGATCAGCGGAGGGGACCTCCGGCAAATCAGCAGAAGGAGCCTCCGTCAGATTAACGGAAGGAATCTCTGGCAAATCAGCAAAAGGAGCCTCTGGCAGATTAGCGGAAGGAATCTCCGGCAAATCAGCAGAAGGAGACTCTGACAGATTAGCGGAAGGAATCTCCGGCAAATCAGCAGAAGGAGCCTCCGGCAGATTAGCGGAAGGAATCTCTGGAAAATCAGCAGAAGGAGCCTCCGGCAGATTAACGGAAGGAATCTCCGGTGGATCAGCAGTGAGAGCCTCCAGTAGCTCAGCAGAAGGGGTCTCCGGCGAATCAACGGGAGGGTCTCTGTCTGGAAGCTCCAATGGAGGAACTACACAGTCCGGCACAATCACATTGGTCCGGAAGGGTGAGTCAGCAGGTATGCCAACAGTATCCAATACCGTCTGCCAAGCATCATGATAATCCAGATCATAGCCTCCTTTGAAGCCGACTTCATGGGTTTTGGAGCAGATTTCGTGCATCTCCTGGCGATATTGCTCTCGGGCGTCCCTGAGCCCCTCAACATAGGCCTTCCTGTCGGCTTCGGAAACGGCCTGTCGTAGCCTTTCTTCGAAGTCCCCAGAGGCATCTATCATCTTCTTCAACTCAGCATGCTCTGTCAGCACCTTTTCAACCTACTGAAGTAGGGCTCTTTTCTAGGCTTCCACGGTCTCAAGACTGGTCTGAAGAGCACGAAGCTTTACATCCCTTCTCCATGCTCCCCGGAGACTCGACTGAGTGCATTTATACAAGCCGGCGAAGCTTTGACAAGCCTGCAAGAAAACCAGTAGCAGTCGTCAGAACATTCAGAAGCAGGAATCAATTAGAAAGAAGGGACATTACCTTTATAAGGCATATCCTGGCATAATCATAGATCTGCTCCACTCCGGCGGGTAATGCTCTCATATCAGCCGGCAATTGCAGTGCTCGGAGGAGGGGATGCGTGACCCATGGATCAGCGTTCACACTATCCGTCGTTCAGAACGGGCCCTCCATTATACTTGCGAAAATCAGGAGCCCAGGGATGGGGTGGTACCGGATCGGCTGGGGGCGGCGGAGGGTCTCGCACGGCAGTGTACCTCGTGACATCCGACATCGCATCAAAATCAAGGGGATCTTCTTTCACCGAGCACAGTATCGAAGCCTCAGCCAGAGGGGCAACCAGAGACTTGGCGGCGGCCTCAGGCTCCGGAGCTTCTATCTCCGGCGGCACCTGATTCAGCTCCACTTCTCGCACCGCTGCGGCATCTATTTCCTAAAAATACTCAAAAATGGTCATCCTCTTTCGGACAGGGGCTCGCCCGGCAGGTTCCCCCGCAGCCTTTCTTTTTCCCATTCCCTTCCGATCTTCCAAAAAGCTCTAATACGTCGGCTCATATCCCAAAAGAGTGGGAGCGTCCCTGACATCACAGCTCAGCAGGGCATCAATCCGAGCGGCCAAAGACGTCTTCCTCAGGTGTTTGGATATTGTCGACACGTCTGTGTGGGGAAAACAAAGTCAGGATGAAACTAAACACAAGAAAAATCTAGAACTAGCGGCTGGGTCCTTACCTGGACTGCCTTCTTTGGTCGGCAGAGGGTGTCGACGCTCTTCGTCCGGCCCTAAATTATAGTCACCAAACAGCTAAGGTATATGTTCGCCCACTTTTCTAAGTCCAGCAGTCTCAAAAACACGTCCCCGTACGGCTTTCGAGCAGTGAAGAAGTACCTGCCAGACGACCGGTTCCGAGAAAGAGAAAATAAACCAATCAGGTCGGCACGGAAAACTCCAGACTGTGCTCTCGCATAATACCTGGATGCAGCCTATGGTTCGGTAACCATTCACTGACAGTTGGTTAGGCTCAAGATGGAATGTAAACAAGAACTCCCGAAGGAAGGGGTGAAATGGAATCTTTAGTCTCCCTTCGGTAACGGCCATCAGGGGAACCGTCACATAATCCTCCGATTATGAAACTTCTGAGCCAACTTCTATGCAAGTCACCGAGGCTGGGATCTCATACCGACATGAGAAGGCTTCGTATTCAGGTAGCCCCCCGTGGAAGTAATTCAAATAGGGGCGGGGCCGATCCCCACAAGGCGCCCTGATTAGCCCCCCTAAGGCCCTATTGGGCCGACCCCTCAGTGCTGCGTAGGTTAGTACGTTCTCCTAAGAAAAACGCCGAACGATATTGGTCTGGCCGGCAGTTTGGGGCCGTCTGGAGGTCGAGGCCTCCGGTGCAGAAAATCCAGCAGGGGATGATGTTCCCGAGCTAGCAACAAGAGATTGCTCTTCTGAGGGCATCCAAAACAGCGAGTCCGAATCCACACTGGAAGAAGAGGAGAGGATGGTAACCACCTAGTCCATGATGATTGAGGAAGCACAGCTGCCGAAGGGTAAAAGGCTCTCCGGAGGGTCTTTTTGATCAACGTAAGTCCCGAGCATCCAACCTCAGCAGCCTATTTATAGGCTCCAGCAAGGTACGCAACACAGTTGTCAAACATTTAAAATTGTGCACAAGTACCGAAGAGGTACCATCTGACCAGCGAACCAGACGGCGCCACGTGGCAGAGCGCTGACATCCTAGCCGTTACTTTTCCTGCTACTATCAGATGTCAGTATCCGCCCGGTTCAGATCATCCCTCCTGAGCTAGGTGTCCGGAATTACAGAATCAATCCTTCCCAGCTAGGCTGGAAAAGATTGAGGGGCTATTGTGGTAGCCGGACCTCAACTCCTAGGGATCGGATCCGGACTATGGGGCGGACCCTACCCCGGTCCCTTTATGTCTAATGGTATCACTGGTCTCATGGCCCTTCGCTAGACCCCAACACCATCCGACAACTCACATCGGCAACACGCTCCGGTAATATGGATAGGCCAAACAGAAGTTGACTCCTTCGGCTACTACACCGGTCGGTCAAGCGTCGTTCACTAGTCTTGTGACGAAGCATCCTTCCCCGACCGACCAACTAATAGCGAAGGAAGCATCCCTTCGGTCTAACCTCCGGTACAGAGCATCTCGCCCGTCTTCTCTCCGAATCCCCCATCCGTACGGTTAACCTGGCCCATCGACCGTACCGGCCCACATTGGCCTGTCACGTGCACCATCTGGGTCTAAATACCGCACGGGGGAGCCCATAACGTGCGGCCCACGTACCAATTCTTACCCTAGAAAGCACTGATCCCTATAAATACCCCATTTGGGTACTGTTCATGGGATCTGCTCTCCGACTGCCTAACGTCCGGCCTCGCTTGCTTTCTGTTTCCTTTATCAAACAGAGACTAACTTAAGCTTCGGAGGACCCGTCGGCCACAACCAACCGGCGGGCACTAACCCTTGTTTTGCAGGAGCCCAGCAGGTGGATCTCATTTTTCTTGTGCAGGGACCCGCACAAGCCGTCAGCCTCGACAGCGACTCTTCGAGTCCGGACTGCACCCGATAGCCCATATCCGAAAGCCCACTCGTCGGGTGAGCCACCCTTGAAGAACCTGCCACCACAGGTTGTTCCACATAGATCTCTTCATTCAGATCACCATTAAGGAAAGTTGTCTTTATATCCATCTGATGAATTTCCAAATTGCGTAGAGCAGCTATCGCAATTACCATTCGGATAGATGTTATTCTTGTAACAGGAGAATATTTATCAAAGTAATCAAGACCTTCTTTCTGCTTGTATCCTCTGATAACAAGTCTGGCCTTATACTTATCTATTGATCCATCTGCATTCATCTTTCTTTTAAAGATCCATTTGCAGTCAAGAGGCTTACAACCTGGAGGAAGATCTACAAGTTCCCATGTATGATTCTGCAAAATAGAATCAATTTCACTCTTGATTGCCTCTTTTCGCATAGGTCCTTTTGGAGAGCTTACATGTCACGCCGCGGATTTTCAAACCATTTTTTATGGAATAAAAGACTAACAATGACTTACATTTTCCAAACCACAAACAAGGGGCCGTGAATTATAAAACATGCGGAAATAAAATAATAACAATCCCTTGATTTTATGAACTTGCTCCCAACAAAACCGTTTACAACTCTTTAAAGAAAAGGGAATGCCCGTAGGCTACAAGGGGGAAAAGCAAGGGAAAACTGTAGTAAATAAATGAACATTATGAGATGCTCCTCACACAAGGGAACCTGGAGTAAGCCTAAGCTAACTCCCCGCTACTAGCTATCTAACCCTGCAAACCCTGCAAAGAACTGTAGGAAAAAGATTGAGTCATAAAGACTCAGCAGATATGCGACTATCAACTGTATATGAAAATATGGTGATTATGTGCAAGGTGGGTGAATCCTACAATGTAATCCCAAGCATGTTCCCAACATTCACACCCAAGACCGACTCGTCTAATCCCAATATCATGTAGTCACACCATACTTTCCTATCACGTTCTCGCATCAATGGAAAGACTTCAACCCTTCGCATCTATCCAACTATCGCAACGGAAAACCAAAACCTTCTACTTGAACAACCAAACCTTGACCGGAAAGAAGTCACCAACTAGCACCAAGATTACTACACGAGGTCACTCCAAGAATATAATTCTACCTCGTTACACATAAGTACTACAAGGTACTCATCCGAAGGGTTCCGCTACCACACCACTGAATGTTGCCTAGACAAGGCCAACCAATACTCTCTACGATAGTCCATTACCAACTAGTAGTTCATTTCCCAACTTAGCCTCAAATCAAAACATACCAATGCCATGCACATTGGCCTCAACTCAACGGGTACAATGGCACGACTAGGCTCCAAGCCTCAAGCTATCCAATGCCACGAATTGGATAAGTCCTCATACTTGCTAAAGCCACGAATTGGCTAGTACCATCCACAATAAGATCCGCAAGTCCACATCCAACCCTCACCAAGGGGCACTCTCACTTCCTCTATATATATACATATATATAGGTATCACAAATAGATGGATTCATTATTTTGAACTTTAGTTGGTTCAACTCCCGGCTTGGAACATTTTAGAAAAGGCCACAAGGGATTCGAAACCTCCTGAACGAATTCCAGAGTCGGTCCTAAAGTCAACCTTGGGCTAGTTTTGGATCACAAGAAAATCATCAAGCCGTTCATCGATTTACAGTAGCCTTGACGAATTCAAGGGTTGACTAGCTCCCGAGTGAATCACGAATTGATTCAGGTTGTCTCAACGAATTCAAGAACCAACCTCACACTCGAATGACCACGAGTTGGCCCGAAGATCATGAATTGATCTAGGTAGTCTCAACGAATTCAAGAACTAACCCATACACATATGTGACCACGAGTTGGTCCTACGATCACGAATTGATCGCCTAGCAACACCCAAGTCCTTTGTGTTATTGTTGTTGGTTGATTAATATAAGTGAGTTAGGTAAGTTTTAGAGTTTGAGTCGATGGGGACAAGTTCCCCAACACGGACAACGATTTTGCCACGAGGGACGAATTCCCGACTTTAGGTGACGAATTCACCCAAACACAAGCAACGACTTTGCTAACAAGGGACGAGTTCCAAAACCAAGGATGACGAATTCACCCGGTAAGACCATAACACATATCCAAGGTCTAGGAACGAATTTCCTAACCTAAGGTGACGAATTCACCAATCTCCAAGGCTTATATCTCTCATTGACATTTTATCGAACACCAAGGGTGCCCACGGCACCAAGGCCATCCCAATGGCAAAAACCACATTAACACTTGTCGACGAATGATCCAATACCACAATGTTGCTCACTAAGACCGATACGAGGTCGGGAGGGTATCCTACCTCCTCAATTCTAACAAAATCCACAATATGCCCACATCGCTCAATTTTTTCCGAATGATCGTCTAGTCACACGCTCAACCCAATTCACACATTCTCGCATTCTAATCCTACCAAGGATGCTCGATCATACATGAATGCGAATCGAATTACATCAATTTCTCAAAAACGATCATTTATTCAAAACTTTGGGCTTTTTATGAAATCATTAAATTCTTGATTTTTAAAATCATTAGTGAGCTACATATCGACAAATACACGAGATAGTAACATATTTACCTTAATGCGCGCGCCGGCGGGGAAAATCCTAGCCGCGTCAAACTCCGATGCTCGCGAACCTATATACGTCAACGGATAGAGGACAACATCATAACAACGTTTCTAAAGACGAAAACACGAGATAACCACTTTAGAAATTTGGGCTTATCCGAAATTTCGAGAATCGATTCGATAAGCACGTTGCCAGATAGATCTCGTCGAGGGGAACAAGCTTTCTCCTTCGCGAAACTTGATTCGGAGCTTGGAGGGACCTCCAATGGTAGAGAGAAGGGAGAGGAGAGATCTAGGGAGGTAGAGAGATAGAGAGAGAGAGATTAGGGCAAAATGAGGTAGGGGATGACCCAAATCGTTGGAACAAACATATATATAGCCCCCCACTTGAAATGACGCGAATGCCCTTAATGATTCGAAATCTGGGCATTGTGCACCGGTGCAACCCATTTCTGCACCAGTGCAAACATGCACCAGGAGCCAGCAGAAGACTTCTGCACCGGTGCAAGCTCCCTCTGCACCGATGCAAACTTAATCCGAACAAAGCAGTGAGTATGTGCACCGGTGCAAACACTCCTTGCACCGATGCAAACTCCAAGAAACTCCCTGCACCGGTGCACACGAAGACTGCACCGGTGCACCTGCTTCTAAAACCCAACAGAAACATTTCAAACCTCCCGGCACCGGTGCACCTATCACCTGCACCGGTGCAACTGTTCTGAAATCTGAACAGTAACACCAAGGGCCATTCTGCACCGGTGCATCTCTACCTTGCACCGGTGCAACTGCACCAGAATGGGAAAAATGAGTGAAAGGGGTTCCAAACAATTCTGAGATACCCCGAACAAATCACGGATTCTTCGTACAACTCAAGGGAGAGTTCAACACTGAGTTTAGATTGACAATGGAAACCAAGGAAACCGCCTTAGGATTTATCGGTGGATTCGAATATCGAATTTAATTCTGAAAATATTATTTCGAAATTTTGGATCGTGACATCTCAACCACCTTAAAATAATTTCGTCCCCGAAATTAACTAAGGGTAGAGATGCACCGAAACAACCAAAGAGTAGGAGCTCAAGTCCAAACTATAAGCCACGAAACAAGATCAAAGGGGATGCTCCCCGATACGATGGACACCGATACAGTAATCAATTTAACAACAATACAATAACGACATGAATGATCTTTCTCAAAGGAAACAACCAACGAGCAAGAGGGTAACAATAAGTGAATGGTTCTTCTCAAGAACAAGAGTCCAACAATCAGCAAATGCCACTTCTAAACCAAACTACGTACCACACAAAAGAGCAAAGGGACAACTCCCGAGATGGTGTGGACGCGTTGTCACTACAACCGAACTCATCGACGATACAAAGAACCAAAGATGTTCCAAAAATAAATTTCAAGGATGAGAATACCACTAGTCCTTTGCAAGAATGAAGCAAACAATAATTTTCAAGGAAGAGGCAACCAACGATTTATATAGCAACAACACAAGGAGCAATAGGATGGAGATACGATCGACGACATTCTTTTATTTATCGCTTCATAATTCTTATACAAACATTTTCATAGTTTGCGCCACTTTTCCCGCGAGTACTAACACACCCATATACATATAGATAGGGGAACACGTATATATCCCCACACACGCACCCAATGCGATATCAAGTGATTATCATGATTCAAGTTCGAGAGGTGCCGGCCGGACACGGTTCTCAACCTAATCCATAAAGTCATCCTTAATCACACAACCAAAGAAATACACACACGGTCGATTCCACACAGAAGGTGTAAGAATAACCGACTCAATTATTCGTTCCCACTTTTATTACAATCTACCCACGCCACGGGACTAGAACATCTATTCGTAAGAAACAAGAGTGATTTCATAAGATACATCCGACTAAGCAAGCGGAAAGCAAGCATAAGCTTGGCCATCACCAACAAAAAAAAGTGGCACAAGTGATCCCAACAAGTCATTCATGACTTTATCAAGAAAGCGACCTAGTAAGCCAATAGTATCTCAACAATACTTAGAAGAAACCATAACTAAGAAATTTGCAACCCAAGTATTTCTCCAACACACCAAGAGTTCACCAATAGAGATTCTTACAAAGGAGGGGTCTCGACAAGAGAAGCAACGTTCGAAATAGAATCGCAACGGTGCCAAACTAAAATCACGAAACAAAGGAAAAGATACCGACAGGTGTATCAATCCTGCTAATGCATGGGACTACAAAAGAAAACAACACAACAAGAATCTACTGGAATGGCGAAACTGGCGGTTGCGGGTCCGTTGTGGCAATAGCATACGCTCCTCCACGAGTTTTCTACTCAACTGCCCGCTTGCCTCTCTGAATCGAAGCACAACGTGCGTCACTGGAACTGGTTCCTCTCTCGAACTGAGGGCTGGAATCGAACGATCGGTGACTCTGACTTCCCTGCTGCCGCTGCGCAACTCTGACATCTGCTGCAGAATACTGCCCAACTGTTAACTCTTCCTGACCACCATCTCCCTGCACACAATTTCTGCTCATATGCCCTGACTGGCCACACTGGGAGCAAATGATCTGAGGGCACTGAGAACGGTAATGGCCTGGTTGCCTGCAATGATGGCAAACAATCGAACCGCTGGATGGTGCTCCCTGAACACTAATATCTGAAATGAACTGAGAACGCTGCTGACTGAACACCTGCATCTGGTCTCTGTGCCTCTTTCTTCCCATGCTACCTGATGATGATCTCGAGTCGGTACTAACGGACTGTCGACGAGGCTCCCACACTGGGGCTTCCTTCTCTGCTTCCGGACAAACTGGCTCAACTGCCCTAGCACACTCTAGCATAGCGGCAAAAGAACGGATACGATGCCCCATAACGAGCTTCTGAAGCGACGGACAAAGACCCTTCTCAAATCTTCGGCACTTACGATCCTCTGAG
>NMUG010002421.1:0-16018 GCA_002855965.1 Monotropa hypopitys | reverse complement strand
ATACCTTTCATTTTCTGTTTCCAGATTGAAAAATCTGTTTTTCCGTCAAAAGGTTGTAAGTTAAAACCAGACATGTTTTAGATTTGTTTTAGGATTACTTGTTGGTTTTTGGTGACTACACAGAGAGACACATACAGAAAAAATCAACCAAGTAAAACACACAACCTGTAATCTGAAACAGAGTAAGGGAACAACTTAGACACAGTTTATGAACCAGCCACTGAGGCACCCACTCAAGACTTACCAATAAAATTTTCAGACTTACCAAAAATTTCAAAAAACACGAAATCTCCAGAAACGCAAAATTTCCAGGAATACAAAAAAAATTCCAGAAACACAAAATTTCCAGAAAAGCAAAATTTCCAGAAAAGCAAAATTTCCATGAACACAGATTTTTCTAGAAATACAAAATTTCCAGGAATCCAAAATTTTCTAGAAATACAAAATTTCCAGAAATACAAAATTTCCCAGACAAACAATTTCTGAAAACACAAAATTTTCAGGAATACAAAATTTTCCCAGATACCCACAATATCCAGAAAACACAAAATTATCCAGATAACACAGAATTTTCAGATTTCACAGTTTTTCCAGAATTCACAAAATTTTCTAGAAAACACAAAGTTTCTTAGAAACATTAAATTTCATAGGAACACAATGTTTTCAGAAACACGAAATTTCCGAAAACACAAAATTTTCCAGACAAACCAATCAGCACGTAAAAAACATTCCCGAACACCCACAACGGGCTCAGGGACAAGGTCCTACTTTAACACAATCAATAGTAGGTGAGCATCCCAGTGCTACCCGAATATTAAGAGAGTGAAAAGAGACCAATACCAGAGGAGGCTCCAGGAGGGAGACCTCTCCTTACCAAACACAGATCTGAAACCAGGCTAAACCCCAACGGGTAGAGGAGTAGTGAAATCTCCTCTCCGGGTTCCACCTTTCGGCTTAGAGAAGTTTTCACGCACGCCTTTTTGTTCTCGGCTGGCCTTCCTCGTCAGAACCCTGGTTCTGGGGTTGCCGTCACCGGAGGCACCGAGCAACCGCCGGCAAGCCTAAGCTTTGATACCACTGTTGGGTATGAACACCACCAAGGCGTTACTCCAGGTACGTGTAATAGCAAAACAAAAGACGAAAATCAGATCTCGTAAACCGCAGCAGAAGACAACATAGAACACAACTATGTAAAAACCACAAAGGTCTCAGAAACACGGGTTCCTGTGTAACCCAAAAATGTCACAGAGGTGGTTTAAGAAACCAGATAGGCTCAGGTTTTCCTTAGCCCCTTCATAGCAAGAGTTGAGCGGCAACAACCCAAAAACGGAGGACCACAAAAGGTAAACTCCGGCCAACAAACACCCTAGGGTCTGAACCAACCCCTCAGCCACCACTCCTTACGAAACCCCAACACCATAGCTCAAACCGACAGCCACCAGGCTTCACCGATCAACCCCAAGACGACAAGAAGCCATAGCTTCTGTTATGGAGGTTGAGAGGAGAAGGCAAGGTTGAGGGAGAGAGCCTCTCAGGCTCTGGAACACATAGCAACAGAGAAACCCTAGGGTTTCATACGCAGAGAGAGAGGTGAGAAGACGAGAGAGAGAGAGAACACCAGACGCACACACACAGAAAATTACACGGTATCTCAAACCCTACGCACACACGAGTAATATATACTCCCACCGAAGGAACCGGCACAAACAGGTCAAAGGGAGAGGCAGCAGGTAAGCGGGTCATGCGGAACAGAAACGGGGCCGGCTGGACCCATGGGTCTGGCCACAAAGGCCAACGGGTTATCATGGTCTGGGCTGGGCCAAAAAAGGATGGGCTGGGCCAAATATAAAAATCCTCACAAAAGTAATGTTCAATTGATATAAGATCCTCCCGTCATCATAACTTATGGTAGTCTCCATAAGTCTTGAAAGTCTTATTGTTTATACAAGCATTATCTTCACTGCTTATAGTTAGATTTTATCTCGAGAATGTGGTTCATGAATCCAGCTGAATACTTCAATTTCACTATCGGTCTCTGGGTATCTTAACAATTTCTCACTTCTGTGTAAGTATTTGTTGTGGAACGATTGTTCAGACATTTCATGTATGCAGGTTTTAGCAATAGAGGAGCTCTTCCAGCAAAGGGTTACAAATGTGGTGTTTATGGGAATGGGTGAGCCTATGTTGAACCTCAAAACAGTTCTTGAAGCGCATCGATGCTTGAATAAGGTGCATTTACATTTCCATAATGCTATCATGTAGTGCTGGACATATTTTTAATCTCTTTGAAGCAGATAATCTCTTTTTACCTTAGACACTTTGACCATTATCTTTACTTGGTGAAACATTGCTCTCATGGATAACCTTAGTTATGGAATATAACTATCATCTATAAGTCTATTTGTTTTAAGATTTTACTGGAATGCAAAATAGTTATTTGTTTGAATGTAACATTTTTACATTTTCAGAATTCGTTATGTTTCCTACTGTTTTTTCATTCTAGCTTAAAATAAACATGGAAGAAATTTTAGTTTCTCCACGTTGATTCTCGTGATCAGAAATTTATAGTATTTGAATTCAGTGTCGTTCCAGCTGTATCTCAGGTGGTTCTTGTGAAGTTGTACAGATTGTCTTTATTTTCATACTCCTGGTTACTGCATTGATGTTTTAGCACACTTCTCCCTTAATGAAGGTCACTTTGTGTTCAACAATTGTCAGCTTTTGGATTGTGATTCTCACTTTCTGCATATTTTGTTCTTATTTTCTTGTTTTCCTCCTTTTGTGTTATCATTTCTAAGGACGTGCAAATTGGGCAACGAATGATAACAATATCAACAGTTGGGGTTCCCAACACAATAAAAAAGCTGGCTTCTCACAAACTTCAGTCCACATTGGCTGTCAGGTAGTTTATTTAAGTTGAATCTGTTTATGTTTACTAACATACGAATAATTTTTCCATGGTTCAAGAACCACATGTTTAAATGATTTATTTGACTTAGTCCACAATATTATCCCTTTTTTAGGTCATAGTTCAAGAACCATTCATCTATTTTACTTGTCGCTCAGAGCGAATTTGTTTTGCTGGAGAGTGTGGAGAGAATATGAGAGAAATCTTCAGTGTAGTTTGTATTTGCACGATTTGTAGTTTCTCTGTATATTTTCGGACTATTCTTTAGGTTAACTTGTATTTCCCTCAAATGTTATCTTAAAAGGTGGGAACTGAGCACTTGTCTTAATATGTTTTCCTGTTGTGTCTTCTTGCTGTCATAAGTTTTTTGCTTAATTATTCATCTTTCTCTTCCCTCATCCGCTTCCTTGTACATCAGCTTACATGCTCCAAACCAGAAACTTAGGGAAACAATTGTGCCTAGTGCAAAATCCTACCCTTTGGATGCAATCATGAAAGATTGCACAGATTACTTCAAGGAGACCAGTCGACGGGTAACTTTTGAGTACACACTTCTAGGTATTGTGATTTGGAACCTGAACTTTCCATTATCTTTCCTTCTCAAACAATTAAACAACATGAAATTGATGTGGCTTTTATTGGCAGCTGGAGTCAATGATACAGTAGAGCATGCTATTGAACTTGCAGAGCTACTACATCGGTGGGGGCGTGGTTATCATATTAATATGATACCTTTCAATCCTATTGAAGGTTCCGAGTACCGGAGGCCATATAGAAAAGCAGTATGTTTATTTTCTCATTTTTCTTTTATCATCCCTCACTCACACAGATGAAATTGATACATTCTTTTCTGATTTCTTAATTTTTCTTTTTACCAATTGTTTTTATCACCACATTTAATTCATGATCATCTTTCTTCAACTCTTTGTTGGAGTATTTGATACTATTCTCGTTATGATTTTGGCAGTTGGCCGCATTTGCAGCTGCTCTAGAGTCGCGTAAAATAACTTCAAGTGTACGCCAAACGCGAGGCCTGGATGCAAGTGCTGCTTGTGGACAACTAAGAAATGAGTTCCAAAAGAGCCCCTTGGTCGCAGACTCTAAACCATCTCAATTGGACATCCCAGTTCTGTGTTGATCTTCAAAAATTCCAGAAGAGCTCGATGTTTAGTATTCCTCTTCTGGTTTGAAATCTACCATCCTGACAGTTTTGGAAGAACTTCATAAAGTGGTTTCTGATGAGAAACCCGGTTGGCATTGACATCGGGATAAGCTGTGGGATGCAATGGTTTTGAAAGAGATGAGATTTTATGGGGAGAAAGAGAAGACCGAAGCTCATTTGGTCAGTGGAGGCCATCCTTGAGTAATTGTTGCGTTGATATTTTAAAGAATTACTTTAAATATTATTTTAAAATTTATTAACGAATTAGATTATTTGTGGGATTCTGAGTTGGGGGCCACACCTTCGGGATCCATTTCGGGTCACACATTTTTGACCTATAGCATTGTTGATTAAGAATCTAATGGTGTCACGGGATCCATTTCTCCTCAAACTTAAGGTCGGAAAATAGAGATCAACTTTAATTTGAAAATTAATTCTTGAAATCACTCAGGAGGATGCGTTTTGGTAAAGATATCAGTAGTTTGTTCGGTGAAAGAAATTGATAATTGTTCAATGGTGTCGCGGGTGAGGTGATGATGCACAAAGTGATAGTCAATTTCAATATGTTCTGGGTGTTTATAGACGATATCATTGTGAGCAATCTGGATAATGCTATGATTATCACAACTGATAATAGTCGCAATAGAATGAGTGACGCACATATTTTCAAGTAATTAAGGAAACCAGAGAAGTTTCTGAGTTCCATCTGGATAACACTATGATTATCACAACTGATAATAGTTGCATTAGAATGAGTGACACACATATTTTGAAGTAACTAAGGAATCCGAAGAAGTTTTTGAGTTGCATCAGCAAGAGCACGATATTTGGTTTTTGTGTTGGATCAAGCAATGACAGTTTATCTCTTGGTGCGTCAAAAAATAAAAGAATCACCAAGGAAGAAGCAATATTCAGTGGTGAATCGATGATCAATGGGGTCACCATTCCAATCTGCATTTGAGTAGGCATGAAGCTCAAGTGAAGAATGAGAAGAGAAATGAAGACCATAAAATAGGGTCCCTTGATGTACCTAAGAATGCGAAGAATTGCAGCATAGTTGGGTGAGTGAGGAGCATAGAGAAATTAGCTGACAATATGGACAACGTAAGAGATGTCAGGGTAAGTAATTATAAGACAAACAAGACTCTCGACTAATTGACGATATAATGTAAGATCATCGAGAGGAGCACTATCTATAAGAGTGAGAATGGGAGTTTCTCTCAATAGGAGTAAAACATGTCTTGCTATTAGTGAGTCCAACGCGAACAAGAAGATCAAAAGCATATTTGGCGTGAGAGAGATAGTATCCATCATTGCTATAGGTGATTTCAAGGCCTAGAAAATAGCTGAGTTGACCTAGATCCTTCATTTCGATATGATATTGGAGATGAATTTTGAGATCTGAAATACCAATGACATCATCCCTTGTAATAATCATATCATCAACATAAAACAATATGAGAATGGTTTCATGAGTAGTCCTGCGAATAAAAAGAGCTAAATCGTATGGGCTAAGGGTGAAACCAAAATCACTAACAATAGTACTGAATTTGGAAAACCATGCTCGAGGTATTTGTTTGAGACCATAGAGAGTCTGACATAATTTACAGACTTTATGAGAATCATGAGAATAACCAGGAGAAGGATGCATATAGACCTCCTCAGTAAGTTCACCATGGAGAAAGGCATTTTTGACATCCATTTGAAATAAATTCCAACATCGAATGGCAGCAATTGTAATTAAGTTATGGACTGAAGTGAGACGGGCAATCGGGGTAAAGGTCTCCTCATAGTCAATTGCATACTCCTGAGAGCCTTGTATCAATCAATATATCCATTAGAGTGAGTTTTGATTTTGTAAACCCACTTGCACCCCATAACATATTTGTCTTCTCGAAAATCCACTAGGTCTTAGGTGTGAGTATTTTCATGGTGAGAAAGAATGGTAGAAAATACAACAAAATCACGAAGATGAGCGAAAGGAGTTTTTACCCGATCACTTCATCGAGGAGGGAGATAAGGAGTTGTTGGAGCGGATCCATTTAAAGAGACAAGTATGTCAGAAGAGGATAAGGTAAAGAACTCATGTGAGCTATCTGTAGTCATGGAAGATGAAGATGACATATCTGAAGAAGATATGATGTGCTAGAGAAGATCTTGATTCAAGATAGTCATCAGTAGTATTAGGAAAATGATCTGTGAAAGGGTCGGTGAATAGGAGTGGAATGTTGTCATGTGGTATGTGAAATTTGGACATGGAGGAGAACATCTTGTATTTTCATAAGACAATATGATGGGACACATGAAAACGTTTGGAGTAAGGATCCCAACATGTATAGCCTTTGTGTTCAATGCCATATCCCAATAAACAATATAAGCGAGATTTAGATTCTAATTTGGTGCGCTCATGAAGCTGAAGAAGAACAAACCAGGCACAACCAAAAAACTTAATAGTACCATAGTCAGGAGGTTGTCGATAAACACGCTCAAAGGAAGATTAATTTTGTAGCACCACTCATATTTAAATTCTTTAATTTCATAATTAATTAATTTAATTCCATATTTAATTTCATTTTTTGCATAATCATATCATAATTTGGAGGTAAATAGTCAAGTTGAATAATGATAAATATTACTTACAAGGATTTTGTGAAAGTTAGAAATGAATTTGCGTTAAAATTAGTTAAAATTGACTTAAATACAAAATTTTGGGAACTGATGAACATGTATCGACATATGGGAAGGTTTATACCGAAATAATCAATGAATTATTATATCGAAATATCCTTCCTTTTATATCGAGATATGAAAATGATTCCTCTGGTTTTTGGCCCACATGACCTGGACATATCGTTATATAGTATTGTAGTATATCGAAATGTGACATGTTTATTCTTTGGATTTTTGGCTGGGAAACCCATGTATATCGATACATGAATAGGCGTATATCGAAATGTATAGGCACTGGAATGAATGATTAATTCATACCTATTATCATACCCAAATGAAACAATAAGATGAATATATTGAAATATGGTTTTGGGCATATCGAAATGTGAGTGATTTCTGGGTTTATGTTAGTCGATGGAAATGTTTTAAGTCGACACGTATTAAAATTATGAAATGTGTATGTTGTTATCAACAAAACAATTCAAACCATTCACATAACATTTTATCATGTACAAGAGTTAGAGAGAGAGAGGGAGAGAATTTGATTTAGAGAGAGTGATCTCTCGATTGAAAAGGAAGAGGTTGATGCTTGGATTTTGATTTAATTTTGGGTTGAAAACCAAGTGGAAAGGGATAAATCATCAACTATCCATAAGTTTTCTCATTAATTTCATTTTTGATCAAAAGTATTGGATTCATTTTTGGGTTTTGTGATTTTTAAGAGAAAATTGAAGATAAGTGGTTTTGTGTTCTTAGTTATGATTTCTAAGTAATTAATTAATCTTTGAAGTTATTAGAGTTATATGCATGTGTATAGTTGTATATTAAAAAGGTTTGGTCAATTAGTTTTTGTATAAATGATAAAGAAATAGATTTTTGGTTGTGGAGAAGAATAAGAATAAGAATAAGGATAAGAAGTTTGATAATGGTGTTCTGGAATTTTTTATTTTTCACCCACGTATCGATTTGTGAGAGCCACATATCGATATTTGTGGCTATCTTCGTATTCTGAAATATTTTAAAGAATACCTATATCGAAATATCTTTAAGAACATATACCAAAATATCAAATATTTAAGCACATATCAAAATGTAAATTGAAATGCATGCAAGACCATATATCAAAATGTTAGCCTTCAACATCATTCCAGAATGATGAATCATGAGGTGTGTATTGATATATATACCAAACCAAACTGAGTCTTGAGTCTCAATCAAATAGGGTCAGCTACATGAGTCCTTTTTTAATGTGTTCTGTCGAGTGCATCGTGTTCCGTTATACCTAATTGATGAATCGGTTTCTAGAACAGTTCGCCTCGCCAAAGGATTGCGTGGACCTGATGCTTGACTTCTCTCCTTGAACAGCTTCTACCTGCAAGGTAACGATTTAGAGATGCAAGGTGGGGGGTTGTGCCTCTGAACCGCCTCCGACGATCAAGTAAGTATGTGTGGGATGAGAGGAAAACTATGAAAGTTACGAGAGAGCAATTAGTGCATACTTTTGCTGTTTACCGTTATTATCTTTATATACATGTAGCTTGAATTCAGCAATTCTAGTCGCCAGTCCCGAGAGTCCAGGGAGCGTCTCCCTATTTCCTTGTGCATTATACGCAGAAGTGGAAGTTTCCTTATCCGCATGGATCCGCTCCGCCATTCTCGGCTGATATCACGGAGGTTCAGTTATGCGCCTCTCGATAGAGTCTCACTCGTGCGTCTTCCTTTTTGCACTTAAGAGATCGTTGCACAGCCTCTTCTCTATTCACGGCTCCGCGTGGCTGAGCCTAAGTCTGACCCGATCCGATCACCTCTGAGCTCCTACTTGGAGGTCAGGTCTGAGCTGCTACTCGGGCGCAGGTCTGAGCTGCTACTCTGGTGCAGGTCTGAGCTGACCCGCTGCAATATTTCCCTTATAAGCTGCTCCCCTGTTTCTGGGCTTCTGATCAGCTCGAGAAGCTAGGAACAATTGAATATTCTCTAATGACGGTTAACCTCCCTCGTAATGTGTGCGCATTAAATATTCAGTGCCACATGTCATCTATCGCAGCTTCAGCGCGACTCTCCCAAATCCTCTTTTGATCTCGACCGTCAAGCTTCTTCGATTTCCCAGAGGGTGAATTTGAACCGTTTGGCATTCTCTTCTTACACTCATTCGCGTCATTTGCTGAATCCCTTCCCTTGCCCTTAGGCATTGCACCCAATTTCTGAGATTTAGGATTTCACAGGCCCTCCTTAGGTACGCCCTACTCATTACTTCTTTTGCCTGCCTCGTCTTCTTACTCCTGACATAGGGCCTTAGAGTTGTCAATGGCAAGTTCTAGTAGAAAAGTTGTCTCTCCTTCTCTGGTTGAAGATGTTGAAACGGATGTGGATGTTGCCCCCTCATAGGATGAGAATCCACAAGGCTATAGGCTTCGAGGGATGAGCCTATAGCGGCTCACCCCATTAGGAATTCTCAACCCGAAGATGAATTCGCGGCCTGGAATTATGAATTCTCCATTTCTGCCTCTGATTTGGAGTTGATTAGGGACAAATATGATATCCCTAAACAAGTATTGCTCCGCGCCCCTCGACAAGGCGAGCGGGCCTGCTCTAATGCCCCTGATGAGGCTTGCATCTACCTGGGGCTTTGGAGGGGGGTTTACGGATCCCCATTCCTCCTGTAGCTAGGGAAATTCTAGTATATTTTTGGCTGGCACCTGGACAATTGACCCCTAATGCTTGGAGAACTTTGGTCGGATGTGTCGTTTTGTGGAGTGCTTCTTCTGACGGCAAATCCCCATTATCCCTGAGGGTTTTCCTCCATCTTTTCAATCTAAAAGAGAGTCTCATGACTCGTGGGTGGTGGTACTTTTCGAATCGAGACAAGGGAGAGGATTTAATTAAGGATCTCCCTTCGTCAAATAAGTCCTAGAAGGACAAGTTCTTCTTCGTCGGAGGCCCAGAGTGGGAGTTTTGCTCCTGGGAAGAAAAGAAGAGCTTTCCTATTTGTGGACAATGGGGCTTCCCTTCTATTGAGAGTGAACTTTTAATCCTTCCAAGTTGTTCCCTTTCGGAATGTGCTCTTACTGACCAGTGCTCTGACTTCTTTTTTCTCTTTTCTCCTTCTATCTCAGGTCGGGAACGTGTGACTATCTCGGAGAAGAAAAGAGAGGAAGTATCAAGAGCTCGAGGCCATTCTGTTCATAAATACTCTCTTCTCGTTTTTTCAGAATCTTTAGTTACTCATCTTCTGGGCCCTGAAGTTGGAAACAAGGCCATTGCCCTTGAAAGAGGTAACGTTATTCAGCGGCAACATCTGCTCTATTTGTGTAAAGTTCTGACCTGTTTGTCTTGTTTTTTGTAGAAATATCAAGAAGTAGCAGAAAGTCGCTCCGGTGATCCCCAAGCATCCCCTAAAGAAAAGAAGAACTAAGGATGATGAGGCGGATGTTACAGCATTTATGGGCATCCCAGCCCCTAAAAAGGGGGTCGTCATAAGGGAAGGGGGAGCTTCTCCTCAGGGAAAAGCTCCAATGCCTGAGGTTGTTCTTGACAAAGCCATGGGGAAGAGACCCATGGTTGAATTGTCTCCCCCTCTGTCTCCTTCTCTTGCTATCGCCCCATCTCAAGTTGATACTGGTCGAGGAGTTCCACTACGCAACCACGACGACGACATCTCAGGACTTATTGATTCAGAGGTGACAGTGAAGAGGATGAGGCATTTTTCCCAACCTGCTGACATCAAGGTTATGTGTGTGATCGACCCCACGGACCTTTACAAGGAAGGTCTATTTGAGCTTGGGAAGGTATGAGACTGCCTAGCCCTTTCTTGACTTCCGTGGCCCTGTTATTTCTTGTGTCTTCATAGCATACCTCTCTTGTGTAGGCTATAATACAGATGGAATTCCTGGGCAAACAAGTCACGGTACTTTCTAATGAGAAGGCTACCTTGACGGCTTCCAACAGGGGCTTGACAACCGACAATGTCACTCTGAGCAGAGAGCTTGCTCAAATTTAGTTCTCCAAGGAGTCGTCAGATGCCCTTATAGACAAGTTGACTACTGCTTGGGATGCTGCCATTGCCATGCTTACCTCTGCCAACCAGGAGCTGGAGAAGGCCAACAATGAGCTGAAACAGAATAAAGAGCTTACTGAGAAGTCCAAGGCTGAAGCCAAGGACTGGGAAAATAAGTTCCTTTCTCTTGAAGCTCAATAGTCAGGAATCCTCGAGGCTGCCCGAGGAAAATTTATCGATGAATATTTGGCGTCCGAAGAATTTTAAAAGGTCAAGAATGACCTGAAGCTGAACATAGCCACATCAATGGTTAAGTCGGACAACTTCCAGAAGAGGATTCACCATTACTTTAATGAAGGCATCGACATGCTCCGAGAAGTTGCCTCCGCTTACTACCCCGACCTTGATTTTCCCATTTTCACTCAATACCTGAGGAAATGGGGATTACCATTGACGTACCTGACGTAGAGGGTGGAGATCAGGATGACCTCATTGTTGTGGAATTCGAGGAGGGTATTGAGAAAGCGTCGGCTTCAGCTGAGGAATCCTAAGTTCATGCCGATAAGGCTACTGATACTGCTATAGTCCTTGAGGGTTCTGGTGCTCAGGAAACTGCTGAGGCTTCTATTATTGACTCTGCTGTTGTCGAAACAAAAACTGATAGAAAAAGTTTGTTTTGTACGATTTGTAATGATGAACCCACTTGTAGCGACTTCCTTTATTCTAACATGTTTACATTAACGCTCTCTTGCCATTATATTTGGAGCTTTTTGTATTTCATTTAGTTTTTATACTTTTTTTCTTTCTCCCCCAAGCGATGGGCTCAGGTATACTGAGCTCTTCACTTGTATAATTCCTTTTTGTCGCTTGCCTTTTGTTTCTTGCTTTTGTCCTTTAATATGTCGAATTGTGCTCGCCTTGCTGTCTTGTCGAGAACCCGTAGCATTATGTCCCGTAGGACTATTGATTTGAGCAGTCTTGCTGCTTTATCGAGATGCCGTAGCATCTTGTCCCATAGGACTATCGATCCGAGCAGTCCTGCTGCTTTATCGAGATGTCGTAGTGTGGTAGCCGATTTCTGCCGAACGAGAGCTTCGGTTGCCGGTCCTCCGGATACGGTTGTCGGGTGTCGGCTGATGGCTCTAGTGGTCCCTGCAAACAAGTAAAGGGATTCTCCTTCTTGGCTCCTGTAAGACAAAGGTTATTGCCCGCCGGTCGGTTTTGACCAACGGGGCCTCCGATGCTTAAGTTAGTAACGGTTTGAGGAGAGGTAAATCAAACAAGAGGAGGCCGGACGGTAGCGGTCGGAGATCAAAAGTCTGGATTGATCGCCCGATCCCGTGAACAGTACCCACGGGTGGTATTTATAGAGAAATATTGACTTGGGGCTCAAGAATATTGAGTTGGCCGTACGTCGGGGGCCCTTTAGTGGGCCTGGACGGTTGGTGGACTGGGTTAGGTCGTACGGACGGGGCATCACGCTGGATCCCCCACGACAATGACAGGAGGGTGACCCTCCGGATGGTCCGGTCCGCTCGGGAGTGGGTCGCGAGGCGGCGAAGAATATCACCGAATGGGGAAGCTATCCGGATGATGGCGGTCGGCCATGGTGCGGACCCTCCAGTCCGGACTAACTGTCTTGCCGAAGCTTTAGTGATAGGTTTTATAATAGACTATTCTCTTAGGGCATAGGTCCGGTCACCACAATAGCCCTTCTATCTTTCCCAAATTTTTGGAAAAGATTGAAATTGGTCTACCGGACGCTATGCTCCGGAAGGAAGGTCGTGACAATGTTTCTCTGGCATCACTTATGACGTCACCTGACAGGCGTCAAGATATTAATTAGACACGACTGTCGGATGCCGCCACGTGTCACATTTCGATTTGCGGGTCAAACTGACTGCCTCGGTGGGTGTGCGGAATCATTAATGTTTACAGCTGTGTCCCGTACCTGGGGGGAACCTATAAATAGGCCTGTTCAGTATGACCTTCGGTACTCTGTTCTGTGTGTGAGAAGCCTCCGGAGAGCTACGTACCCTTCGGCAAGTTGTGCTTCATGGATCAAATAGTTGATTTGTCTTCTTCTTTGGCTCATTCTGAGACAGATTCTTTATTTCAGCCGACTCCCACAGAGCTTACTCCTGAAGTTAGCTCGAAGATGCCTTCACCCGTCGGAAATATTACGCCCGGGGTGTCTTCCTCAAGACAGCTCCGGTCGGTAGCCGAGCCAACATTGCTCGACATTTTTCAGATGAGAATGAACCAACTTTTGTGGCCTTGGGAGGCCGGTCGGGCAGGGCAATTGGATGATCAAGAAGGCGGACCGGCGATCCGCCCTGTCCGTATCTTCGCTACTTCCAGGGAGGCATTGCTGAATTCGAGGAGTTCTCCTGTCAGTATGAGTTTCCGGACACAGTGACCTGTGCGGAGGTCGGAGCGCTGGTTACATATTCGGAGGAACACACAACTGTGCCCCTGATGGATGTGACCCAAGGCCGGCTGACGTTTCCTTTTTCTCGGTTCCTCTGGGGTTTTTGCATACGTTTCAGCTTGCACTGAGTCAGTTGTTGGTGAACTGCTACCGGACCATCAGTTGCATCCGGATTCTATGTAATATGCATGACCTTGAATTCCTTCTGCCAGACCTTTTGGGATTATTCTCATTGTCTCGCAACCGTACCTTCGGCCGATACTTTTTTACTCCACGAAAGCCCTATGGTGACATTTTTATGAGGCTGTCGGACTCAGAAAAGTGGGGAAACATCCACCTTCAGATTTTCGGTGAATATAGCTTTCGCTCGGATGAGGATCACCGACATCCTATCCCGATCAAAGAAGGAAGGCCTGATGTGTCGGCGATATCTAAGAGTTTGAGGTCAACGGCGTTGCCTGCCCGGATCGCGGCCCTAGTGCGATGTGAACGAAGGGATGATCCTACCCTTCTGGGATATGAACCGACATACAACAGCTTTCTTGAAGACCGGAAAGCAAGAGGAAAGAGGAAATTGGGAGAACATCCGGCTGTACCAGCCCCTACTCGGAGGCGCATGACTGTCCTTGAATTCTTTGATCATATGGAGGCTCCGGGAGGGCCGATGCCGGATCCGCCAGAGATGGCTGCGGACGGGACACCTGCGCAGGCTATGGCCGTTGGTGCGCCGGAGGGTGCTCCTGAGGGAAGTCGACCGACACTACTCCCCGTGAAAGAGGAGCCTTATGAAGAAGAGGAGATGTCGGAGGGCTTGAGATATAGACTCCAGCCGCTGCGGCGGACATTCGTCCTGGGGCCTCCCGACCCATGGGCCCCTAATTTCAAAAAATTTGATGGGGGAGTTGTTCTTTTGATGGACTGTGTCACGGTTGACCCGAAGGTCTCATACCCTCTGCTCCGGACGCTTCAGCTTCCGGTTGATATGAATTCTATGCCGACCTCGATTGAGGATATGTATGATTACGCCGGCTCAAGTCTTATAAAGGTACCCTTATTTTTTTCTTTGTCGGAGCCCAGATGACAGCTCATTATTCTGATCATTCCTTGTAAAACTGCAGGCCTGCCAGAGCCTCTCAGATTTGTACAGGGCCATCCAAAAGGTGCTCCGGTCATTATACAAATTTGTCCAACAGGCGAACGATATGGGGGTCAAGCTGAAGGAGACGACAGCTGAAAGAGATTATCTTCGCCAAGAGCTCGAAGTGATGACGGCGAATAGGGACCGGTGGAGGCAAAAATTTGATGCCGGACCGAGAAGTGTCCCTTCGGCTGGGGGAGTTAGCCAGTAGGAGCTGGAGAAGGCAGTGGCCGAGGCCGACAAGAACGCCTACATTGAGGGTCTCAAGGCTGCCAGAGAAGTTTACAGTGAGGAAATGGAGGAGGTGTGCCCGAAAGCTCACGAGATCGGCTTCAGGGGAGGCTATAGCATGGCCTTCCACGAAGCCTGACAGATGACATCGGATACGGCTGGAATCCATGCAGACTCTTCTTCCCGGATGAACGTAGTCGTGCCCGAATACACAGTTCCTCCGCTGGAATTCCAAGATGATTATTTTCCGTGTATCCCTCCGCCAGATGTTCCAGTGGTGGCACCGGAGAGTTCGGTTGTTGATATGCCAGAAAGATTAGGTGTGGAAATGCCAGAGGAAACTGCCAAGGACATACCGGAAACTGTTTTAGCCGATTTGCCGGAGGGGGCTTCTGGAAGTATACCCGCAGTTGTTTCGGCTGGGTTGCCGGAGGGGGTTCCCATTGCTGTGCCGGAGACTACTCGTTCGGCACAATCATAATGTCGCTGTCTCTTTTGTTTTTCCTGTACACAACATGTATTGTACTATATTTGTAAAAAAATGTTTAATTAATGTTACCTCATTTTCGTTGGCGCGTATGAGATGATAATTGTCCCAAAAGTAGATCCAGATAACGTGCGTCCGGAGGCCTTTCGTCGGAGGGCAATAATTAGCTCGATAATATTATTAACGGATGTCCGAATAAATGATGATAATAGTTGACCGCCGACAGCTTGGTCGGATAGATGACAGCCCCAGGCTGTCGCTAGTTGCTCATATGATCCTCAAATAAGAGTGATGGTCCGGATCTTTTCCGGAGGCATATAAGACACCCAGATTAGGGTAGTGTCCGGACACATACAGAGTTCCGTGATGCATAGACTTACGGATTGATCCCAGAAATGTGCATACGATAGCCCCACAATAAGGGAAGGCGTTCGGATTGTCGGGAAGATGGCCTCGAGCCAGAAGACGGACGACAGGTTATAGCCGAGTCAAAGCTCGCGTCTGCCGGAGCCATGATGATAATTCGTTCAGAGTGATGGGGTGGATGGCAGGTTATAACCGAGTCAAAGCTCGCGTCTACCAGAGCCACGGTCTTTGTTGTAACGATCCGGTCAAACCGGACAGTCGGTCTTTGGGATGGGTAGACAATCCAGAGCCATGGTGATGGACTGTCGGGTTATAACCAAATCAAAGCTCGCGCCCGCCGGAGCCATGGGATGGACATCAGGTTATGACCCAGTCGAAGCTGGCGCCTGCCAGAGCCATGGTGATGGATGAATTGCCCAGAGTCATGGGGTGGACGACAGGTTATAACCCAGTCAAAGCTGGCACCTGCCGAAGCCACGGTCTTCATTGTAGCGACCCGGCCAAGCCAGCCGGTCGGTCTTCGGGATGGGTGGACAATCCAGAGCCATGGTGATGGACGGTCAGGTTGTAACCGAGTCAAAGCTCGCGCCTGCCGGAGCCATGGGATGGACGGACAGGTTATGACCTAGTC
>NMUG010002420.1:0-16022 GCA_002855965.1 Monotropa hypopitys | reverse complement strand
TTCGGCTTGGTTACAACCTGACCGTCCATCCTATGGCTCCGGTGGGCGCGAGCTTCGGCTTGGTTATAACCCGACCGTCCATCCTATGGCTTTGGGTTGTCTAACCATCTTTCAAGACCGACCGTCTGGCTTGGCCGGGTCGCTGCAATGAAGACCGTGGTTTCGGCAGGCGTAAGCTTCGGGCTTGGTTATAACCTGCCGACCACCCTATGGCTCTGGACAGTTCATCCATCCCTATGGCTCCGGCAGGCGCGAGCTTCGGCTTGGTTATAACCTGACCATCCACCCTGTCAGCTATCAATTGTTATCGA
Organism: Monotropa hypopitys; assembly: GCA_002855965.1. Lineage (NCBI taxonomy): Eukaryota > Viridiplantae > Streptophyta > Magnoliopsida > Ericales > Ericaceae > Monotropa > Monotropa hypopitys. Next base: position 15,711 of record NMUG010002420.1, on the reverse strand, counting down.
CTTCCAGCCGGACCTTCGTAATTAGCAAAGACACTTATGATTAGACTACAATCTATTACCCTCCGGGGCTCCACCGGAGAAGTACACCCATTGGACCATAACATTTAATTGACCCCTCCCTACAGCAAGGGGTCTCTCAACATATCTCTCCGAATCTATTTTTAAGATTATCGATATCTCACACATGCCGACGGAAAGAAGGTAACATTGACTTAAAAGTTTTTGTAATTATGTTACAATACAAACTATACACACAGGAGAAATAAGAGAAAAGACAGCATTACAATTATGCCGAAGGAGAAGCCTCCCGCAAAACAGCTGAATTAGTCTCCGGTAGACCACCAGAAACACCCTCCGGAAAATCCGCATCAAATCCCTCCAGCACAACAACAGGCGCATCCTTCGGTAGGTTTGCGGAAGGGTCCTCCGGAAAATCGGTGGGAGGGTCCCCGTCCGGGAATTCCAGCGGAGGAACCGTGCGCTCCGACACAATTACGTTCGACCGAAAGGGAGAGTGTGCAGAAATCCCAGCGGTATCTAATGCCATCTGCCAGGCTTCGTGGAAGGCCAAACTATAGCCTCTCCTAAAACCGATCGCGTGAGCCTACGGGCAGATCTCATGCATCTCCTGGCAGTATACTTCCCGGGCGTCTCTGAGGCCCTCAGCATAGGCTTTCTTATTAGCCTCGGCCACCGCCTTCTGGAGTCTCTCTTCGAAGCTTCCTCTATCGTCGATCATTTTCTTCAGTTCAGTCTCCTCCTCCAACACCTTATCAATTTCCCGAAGGATAGCATTTTTTTGGACTTCCATAGCCTCGAAATTGGCCCGCAGCTTACGCGCTCGGGCATCAACCCTCCATGCCCCCGGATGACCGACTGGGTACACTTGTACAAGCTAGAGAAACTCTGGCAAGCCTGAATAAGTCAGAAAATGATCGTCAAAAAAGCTTTAGGATGTAAATTCAACCAGGGAAAGGAAACCGATACCTTTATTAAGCATGTTCCGGCATGATCATAAATTTGTTCCACATCAGCCGGAAGGGCCCTCATGTCGGCCGACAATAATAACGCACGAAGAAGGGGGGGTGCGACCCACGAATCAGCGTTCACACTATCCGTCGTTAAAACTGGCCTTCCATTGTATTTACGGAAGCCGGGAGCCCAGGGCTGGGGCGGCTCCGGAACGGCCGGAGGTGCCGGATGATGTCGCTTGGCCGTAAACCTTGTAAACTCGGCATCATAGGTTGAGGGGTCTGCATCGTCTGGATCGTATTCAATGGTCTCTTCCTTGACTCGGCGCAGCTCCGGCATGTCAGCCGGAGGAGCGATCGGTGGAACGACCGTTTCTGGTACAACATGGCTCGGCCCGGCCCCTTTCTCTGCCTCAGCAGCCGTCACTGCTTCAGCATCTCTCTCCTGGAAGTATTGGAAAATGGTCAGCTTTCTCCGAGCAGGGGCTCAGACGACCGGTTCTGCTGAAGCTCTCCTCTTTCCCTTTCCCTTCCGGTCTTCCAGAAACCTCTGATATGTCGGCTCGTACCCCAGAAGGGTGGGAGCATCCCTCCCGTCACATCCCATCAGAGCCTCGATCCGGCCGACCGACGAAGTCCTCCTCAGGGAATTGGAAATCGATGATACAACTGCACAGGAAAAACGAGGTCAAAGCGAGATTGGGGGTAGGGAACTTTTGGAGCTAAATTGCCGGACACTTACCAGTACGGCCCTCTTTGGTCAGCAGGGGGTACAAACGTTCTTCCCCTCGGCCAAAATTGTACTCACCGAATAGCTGGAGGTACACATTCCCCCATTTATCTGAGTCCGGTAGCCTCAGAAAGACATCCCCGTACGGCTTTCGGGCAGTAAAATAATACATGCCACACGATCGGTTCTGAGAAATAGAAAACAACCCCATTAGGTCTGGAATGGTGAACTCCAGACCATCCCTCTCGCACAATGCCAAGATGCAACCTATGGTCCGGTTACCATTCACCGACAGCTGATTCGGTGCAAGGTGGAACAAGAATAAGAACTCTCGAAGGAAGGGGTGAAATGGAATTTGTAGCCGCCCTTCGGTAACGGCCATCAAGGGAACCGTCACGAAATCTTCAGAATAGGAGACCTCTGATCCGAATTCCACACAGTTTACCGACATCGGAATCCCATACCGGCCGAAAAACTCTTGAAACTCAAGGACTCCCCCGCGAAAATAACTCAGGTAGGGGCAGGGCCGATCCCCTCCTGTCGCCCTAATCGTTCTTCCTAGAGCCCTGTTCAGCCGACCCCCAGTGGCTACGTAGGTGGTCTCATTTTGATCCGAAAAATGTCGAACTATGTTGGTTCGGCCATTACCTTGGGGCTATCTCGTGGTAGAGGCCTCCGGTCCAGAATGTCCGGACGGAGAAGATGTCCCTAGGCTAGCTACTGGGGTTTGCTCCTCTGTGGGCATCCGAAACAAGGAGTACGAATCCATGCTCGAAGAAGACGAGAGGATGGTGATCACTTGATCCATGCTGATTGCTGAAATACAATTGCCGAAAGTGTGAAGAACTCTCCGGAGGATCCTGTTGCTCAAGCGTAAGTCCCAAGCGTCCCACCTCAAAGGCCTATATATAGGCTCCAGCCAGGTACGTGACACAACTGTCAGATATTAAAAATTGCACAAGTACCGAAGAGGCAACATTTGACCAGCGATACAGATACCGCCACATGGAGAAACATTGACATCTTAGATATTATTCATCTGATGGTGTCAGATGTCAGCGTCTACGCTGTCCGGACCGGCCCTCCGGATCGAAGTGTCCGGTCCTACATGATCAATCCTTCCCAGCTGAGCTGGAAAAGATTGAGGGGCTATTGTAGTAGCCGGACCTTAACTCAGAGGGGGTGGATCCGGCACAAGCCCGGACCTCGCTCCGGACCTCTTGGATCCATTTGTATCGCTGTCCTCATGGCTCTTCGCTAAATCCCTAATACTGCCCTACATTCACATCGGCAACACGCTCTGGAAATACAGGTAGGCTGGAAAAAGTTGACTCTTCCGGCCACTAAACCGGTCGGTGGAGCATCGCTCACTAGTCTTGTGACAAAGCATCGCTCCCGGACGACCGGCCCATAATGGAAGGGCATCCCTTCGGCCTAACCCCCGGCAAGGAGCACCCCGCCAACCCTCTCTATCCTTGTCCGTACAGTTGACCCGGTCATTTAGCCGCACCGGCCCATATCGGCCAAACACACGCACCATTCGGGTCGAAAATCGCACGAGGGAGCCCATAACGTGCGGCCCACGTACCAAATCCTACCCTAATGAGCGCCTATCCCTATAAATATCCCATTTGGGTACTGTTCATGAAGAGAGTTCTCCGACAGATACCCTCCGGTCTCACTGCACTTGCTTTTGTCCTCTCCTTCCCGAAAAGAGACTAACTTAAGCATCAGAGGCCCCGTTGGTTACAACCGACCGACGAACACTAACCTCTTTTTTGCAGGAGCCAAGGAGGAGGACCCCTTTTTGTTGTGTGCAGGGACCACGCAAGCATCTGTGCTTTTCGGCCGACAGCCAGCGTCCGGAAAGCCGACTCTCAGAGAATCCGAAGGCAGAAATCAGACACCACAATTCCCATGCTACAAAGCAATAAATTCTAGGCATTTATTGTCCCGGATGGATTTTGGGAAGTGCTTTTCATAAAATACTTCTAGAAAGCACCGCCATCCCATTCTCGGCTAGGTATCCCTCCTAGAGAGCCATTAGCGATATGCGTTCCCTTCGAACATATAGGTGGCCAAAACCACCTTCTGTACCTCTGAGCAGGGTAACACCAAAAATATTTTCTCTATATTCAGCACCCAAGCCTCGGCTTTATCCGAGTCAATCCCTTTCTCAAACGTGGATGGTGTCATTCGCTGAAAGTCTCTAATACTAACTTGATCCTCACCTAGATGATTATTATTTCTTCCTATAATATTAACTATAGAAGCCAAGATCTGTTCCATGCGATCCATTCGATCTATAGGTGGCTGTGGTTGATGAACTTGCGTATGCTCTGCGGGTTCTCCCATATGATCACCCATAATCTTTCACTACCCAATCACACATGGGCTATGACCGGCCAACGAGCAAGCTCGCAAAAGGTCCTATTTAATGAGTTAAGGGATTCATCAAACAAATTTAGATTTAATAATTTCGAAAAATGTGAAAATACCCAAAGAGTGTACATCTAATACCCACATTCTTATTACAACTAGAGTTACAACAAACTGAGCCATAACGAGGCTGATACAAAGGTACATCAGAACTACAACTGCTAAGCCAAGCTCCTAAAGCTGCTCCTCCAATCCTAGAAAGGGGTTTATAAAATGCATAAGCTTTAAGCTAGAGTGAATACGGTACATGCCAGATTTACTAGTTTCATAGACAACTAATTATCCCTACAAAAGAAAACAGTTTAACCGTGGGGAGAAACTTAGTCTCTTTGGGTTCTTCATACGTATTCCATGAACCAGTTGTTGCTTGTGCATATTGTGCACTTTCTTGTATTCTATTCTTGGGTATTGTTTTCCTCTTATGGATGTTGGCTCCTTCCGGTCCATTGAAAGTTGAGTGTTGTTCTAGTGTGGCAAGATAGTTGCCTTGCAAAGGTTGTACGTCCTTTTCCTTTCGTTCCTCGCATCTTGATGCATCGCCAGTCGTTCTTGTCTATTATTAGGTTCCTCTATGTCAATGGATGTCGAGTTCCTCCAACCCATTGGAAGTAGAGTGTTGTTTTATATGGCAAGCGAGTGCCTTGTAGGGTTTATTCCTCTTTATGTCGTTATCCCTTGTATTTTGATGCATCTTCTGCCACTCCTGTCTAGTCCTAGACTCCTCTATGTTGATAGGATAGAGTTTGTGGTTAGTGTTAGAATAGAAGTCCCTGGAGGTATTCGGGATTCCTGTTGTGTCTGTTCCCTGCCCATGTGTTCGGGATGTGAAATCTTGGCCTTGGTGGCATGTTGTGTCAGGTCATTTGTGATCGTGGTCTTGGTTTTGTGTTGATCATACCCATCTAGATTCTTCTAGTCTTGGGAGTTTGATCGTTTTTCTCATTCTGAAGCATCGATTTGATTGTAGATATGAGGAAGTTGGGCATGTCTACCTATCTGAGTTGAGTTTTTCCCCTTGTCTTATAGAAAATCTTGAAGTGTTGCCGAGATTTTTGAATATTTCTCTTTAAGGGATATGAACCATTGGTTATAATCATTTATAGGATTGATTTAATTTGGATAGCCATGAGTCTAAGTCAACGTTTTGAGATTGTTTCGTGTTAGTAATTGGCTTTAGGTGCGATTCTCAGCGCATTTGCTCTCGTTTAATGCTCCATCTTCTGGTAGGAGTGGTCAAGTTGACCTTTTGGAGTCTTATATCTGACGACTGTCTGTTGGCCTTAGACCTATTGTCTATTTAGAGTCCAGTTGATTAATGAATTTGCGTGCGTGTGCCATGATCGTCTTCATAATTCTCCTCGTTAGATGATCCTATGGAGTGCCTTTTTCTCCGTATCAACTCTTGAAAGTACCAACGTATGGTGGAGTGCGATGGCAACAGCAAGAAGAAATATCCTGAAGGTCCCGATGCGGTGTGGGCCATCTTCCTTGTTGATACCCAAATTTTGACTCACCCTCCAACTTATGCGGAAATCAGCAAAAAAAACTTTTCAGGGATTACTATGCACATCCGGGATGTTCGGACTCCTCGCGAACAGCACCGACGGTATCTAAAATTTCAGCAACAGTGGATGAGCAATGATAAAGTGTTGAGGAACATTTGTCTGTCTTGGAATTTAAATACGATGCACCGGTCAAAATAAATTTCTGACGGACGGCACCGAAACCGCATCCGAACAGGAAGAATATCCGGGAACGAGCAAAATCCCGTGTGCATAGTCAAAATTCTATTACCAAACGAAATATTGACAGAGAATCAGTTCTCAAGAAGAAGGTACAAAAATTGAATCCGTCCGATCCAAATCCGAGATTTAATTAAAGACAAACGTCAGTCCGTTCGGTTTTCCCCACAGCTGACCAACAGTCTCGAAAATCAGTGAACGAATTTTGCACGGACCTTATCTTCAAAATCTGACATTCCCTACGGAACAGATTTTCCAGAAGCCGAGCAGTCTAGAAGGTGCACCTACCGCTTCTCACTTTATTTAAAGCATCAAAGCCGTATTTCAGAGTTTTTTCGGGAAGTGTCCGAATCAAGCCCGAGATATTTACTATATTCCTGATCCAACTCAACGATTACGAATATCAAATTTAAATTGTCAAAGTCCAAGTTCGTCAAGAGGCCGACCAAGCGCAAACAGAAGCTTCGGACCAAGATTCAGAACTCCGAGATACTTTTTCAATTTTTAGGATATTTCATTTAAATTTTTATTTATTTTCGCGAAGTGGATAATGTCAAAACTACCCAGGAACCTTCCAACCAGCTCATGGGCCGCGTGGCAGCCCAATTGGTCCGATGAGCCTTAATGTCGCAACTAGAGTTGCGACATTACTCTAATATAAATAGGGCACCACCCCTTCAACAAATGGACCCCCAACTTCACAACTTGTAACCTCCAAGAGCTATTTCAATCCCAAAAATCCGACAACTCTCAAACCCTAACCCGTTTTTCACCGCATCTTTGCGAAGTATCCGAACCCTTGTTTATTTTACACGATAAATTACCGTTTTGTCTCGATTATTCTTCGGAAACTCTTGGTAGTCTTCTAATTTATAGTTCGGCATTAGTCATTCGGCCTCGCCGATACTATGCCTTACTATATTTTAAAGAAGCTATCTTTAGAAGTTGTCTCCTGGAATTATACAGATATAGCAATACAATTTGTTTTTATTTGTTAAATACTTGTCTTTATTGCTTTCAAACCCATATCTGTTAAAACATTCGTTACTTTATGTCTTTTTCCTCGTTAGAATTCGACACATGCTTGGCTATGCCGGCTCCACTGTCGCAAACGAGAAGAACATAAAAACGTCTTCGCCTCAAAATACTTGCCGTCTAGCTCGGAATATATCTAGCTCGGTTATATATGATATCTTACCAATTGTTGCCGTCTAGCTTGTACTATATCCAGCTCGGTTTCTGTATATGATATCTTATACCCCTGTCCATACATACATATTACAGCACATACATTCTATCTCTCTTCAACGATTAACTTTCGCTTTCCCCAAAATATTTTCAAATAAAATTAAATCCCTTTATCCGTACTCTAGAATGAAAGCTTGTAGTAGCTACTAGACTCGGATTAAAGGAATGCCTTGTGACTCGGCCTCGTCCGGAGCACTCGATATTCTGTGGGGTTTTCACACTTAATAAAAATAAACTCCCCTCCCCATTTTTCAAAACGCAGTCGAAGCTCTGTCCGACTGAAAAATACGCAAAATACTTTTAAATGAAAAACAAATTCCTTTATCCGTACTCTGAAGTGAAAGCTTGCAGTAGCTATCAAACTCGGATTAAAAGAATGTCTTATGACTCGGATCCGTCCGGAGCATTTGACATTCTGTGGGATTTCCACATTAAAAAAGAAAACGTTTTACAAAAATTCTTTCGCGGTCGAAGCTCTGTCCGACTCGAAAGCTTAAAAATCAATTTTGCGGTCGAAGCTCTGTCCGACCCGAGAAAACAAAAAATTCGTTTTTCAACGTCGAAGCTCTGTCCGACTGAAAAACATTAAAAACACTTTAAAAACCAAAAACTAAGTTCCTCGATCCGTACTCTGAAGTGAAAGCTTGCAGTAGCTATCAGACTCGGATTAAAAGAATGCTTTACGACCCGGGTCATGCCGGATCATTTAATATTCTTTGGAACTTCCAAAACAAAATAAAACAAATAAAACAAGTTAAATATTTCAAAACCGGTCGAAGTTCTGTCCGACCGTAAAATACAAAAATACTTTTCAAACGCAGTCGGAATTCTGTCCGACTGTAGAAAAATATTTTCAGCCGAAGGTTCTGTCCGGCTCAAATTCATTTCCAAAACGCAGTCGGAATTCTGTCCGACTATAGAAAAACATTTGCAGCCGAAGGTTCTGTCCGGCTCAAATTTATTTCTAAAAACACAGTCGGAATTCTGTCCGACTGTAGAAAACCATTTTTTTGCCGAAGTTCCATCCGGCTCAAAAACATTTCTCTCTTAAATAAAAACCGGGCCGAAAGGCTGCCCGTAATTCTTTTGTAAATCAATCGGGCCGAAATCCGCCCGTCAACAACTATTATTCATTTGTTATTTAAATTTTAATTCATTTCATTCATATCAGTAATAATTATTCTTTTCTCTAGCCAAGAAAACAATTGATTTAGGATTCTAAAAAGATTTATTTTTGAAAATGAAAGTACCGAAAGGGCGAGTGGGGTGCCTAACACCTTCCCCATTCGTAATTTAATCCCCGAACTTCGAATTTATGGTTCGTAGACACCTTTCCAAATAAAACGACATTTTATTTAAATAAAATGACATCTTTTTAAATAAAACAGCGGTGACTTGGGATACCAAGAATAAAATGCTGAGTGGCGACTCCGAAAATTCCTAATCGGCACACTCAGGCCGTCACCCATTTTTCAGACAAACCCCCTTTCTAAATAAATTCCATCAGCGTGGATTCTCCCGTCCCAGAAAACGACTCCTCCCGAAGGGAGGTGACGAGGGAAGGACGGGAAAATTTCCCGGTGCGACATTCCTATACTATTCCTTTGGATGACATGGCTGTCTCATAATTTATTTCAAAAATCCAAATCATGTTCCGTCTCGCGTCCGAGTTAATTAACTCGGAGGATTATAAGTGTAGAAGGTTGAATTCAGTTTGTTTCCTTCTATTCGACCACTCGTTGTGGGGTAGTAGAATTATGATCCTGTAATCCTCTTATTGACATTTCTTGGGATCGAATTGAATTCCTTCTCATACTTGTTGCTTGTTGTACTTTCTCCTTGACCCGTCGAGGAATTTGTTGACTCCTTCAGGGCATCATTGAGTTGTATCTCACGAACGTATATGTAAGACCTATTGTACCCTCCTTGATAGAAATTCTTTGAGCTACTTCTTGTTGGATACATGTTATAGAATTTCTTTTGTTCCTTATAATACCATCTTCGAATTGTTTCCCGTGTTGTGAGTCACCCACGTGATGTATTGCCTCGTTTGGGCATTTTAGTTGGGTGACTTGTAGTGATGTTATGTCATTTCTAATTTTGGTAGAAATTTCCGTTGTTCGAGAAATTTCATGTTCACGTACTTGTCTCTCTACTGATGTTGCATCCTTGGTTTGAATGCTAGTAGTTTCGCTTTGTTGCAAAGCTCTAGAGGAATAAATAATTTTTTCTTTCTTCTGTTATGCTTTGGCATGGAATGTTGCAATGATCTTTGGTAAGAAGTTCATGGACCAAAGATACGTGTGCCCGACTACATATGGTAAATCCCTGACAATGTTTCCTATGAATGTTCTTTATTTGGAATCACTCTTCTTAGGAAATTGTTCTTTGGTTTTATTTCATCTGATTCGAATCGTGAACCTTGAATTCACCCTTGTAATTCATCGTTGGACTTCTATTTGTAGTTGAGTGATATCGTGTGGTTCACCCCACTCCACTTTCCTAGAAGAGTTGTTTCTTGGAAAACTTGTGCACTTGTTGGTTGTCTCTTTTTGGTGTTCCACCCTTGGATCGAGTGTGGGAAATTCATTGTCATTGTGAAACTCTTTTGAAGCAAGAAATCTAAGTTCCGATGATTTTATCATCTATTGTAAGTTGGCGTTGATCGAACATTGCTTCAACCGTTGTATAAGGATCGTAATCCAAATGGTTTTGAACTCTTTGGATCGTGGGGAGTTGGGTGCGAATACATTTTTATGTCTAGACTTGGTGTGAGTATGATGCTATGCCATGTTGATTGGGCTACCACATATATATTTTGGTGTGTGTGAGTATCTTTATTTGGCTATGTGATATATGTTTGACGTGCGTGAATTGATTTGAGAAGAGCTTCTGACCGGGACATCTCAAAACAAATCACAAATGTCGTACGGTTATCGCTATAGGTATGTTGTGTTGTGGGTGGTGTAAACAAAATTAGACAGAGAGGAAAATCGAAGATGAATGTAATATTGACTTTTTCATTAAATGAATTCTTGACAGATACAAGTATATATAGATAGCAGGACATACGAATAAACCGACATAAACAGATGGGCTAACAACACAAGAGCAAGGCCCAAAAGCATTCCAAAATAGAAGCTGATCTACTGGAAAATCACATATTAACTTCCGGAAAATAGACCATAAGATTAGATAGAGCAAGAACTGTAAATGTCAACTTCCGGAAGAAACTCTATAAACTTCCGGAACAACATAAATCATAACTATGAAGACTGCAATAGAAACTTCATCTTCTGGAAAATGACCATCATTCTCTCGGAAAACATGAGAAAGGGACAAGAGAATTGCAGCATGAAGCATGATCTTCCGGAAGATTAGAACTTTATACCAGAAGATCAAGAGTAAATATAATGGTTTTAACATTCCCCCTCAAACTAAGATTGGACATTTCCAAGTCTTAGTTTGCCTCTCAAGTAGTTGAATCTGGCAGTGGTTAGAGACTTGGTGAAGATGTCAGCAATTTCATGCTCAGAAGGAACATGATTGACTTGAAGTTGTCTTTGAGCAATCGTTTCTCTTACAAAATGAAAGTCAACTTCAATGTGTTTGGTTCTTGCATGAAAGACAGGATTGGTGGCTAATGATATTGCTGAGTTGTTGTCACACCATATCTTTGTGTTAATGTTAGGATGATGAACATGAAGATCCTTCATTAATTGAATCAGCCAAAGAACCTCAGAGGTACCATTGGCTAGGCCCTTGTATTCAGCTTCAGTGGAGGATCTGGCAACAGTTGGTTGCTTCTTAGCAAATCATGACACAAGATTTGAGGCAAAATAAACACAGTAACCACCTGTAGACCTCCTGTCTAGGGCATCTCCAGCCCAGTCTGCATCTGTATATGCATTTAGAGTGGTAGGTCCTTTGGTAAATTTCAAACCAAAATTTAAGGTTCCTTCAATATACCTTAGAATCCTTTTAACATCAGTGAAATGATGTTCAAGAGGTATGTGCATGTGTTGACAAATGCTATTAACAACATAGGATATGTCTGGTCTTGTTAAAGTTAAATATTGGAGAGAGCCATCTATGGATCTGTAGAACTCAGGATCAGTAGGTCTATCAGTTTGTTTCCTCAAAGATGATGGAGTAGAGCATTTTGAACAATTTGTCATCCTAGCCTTTTTTTAGCAGGTCAGTGGCATCCCTTTTTTGAGACAAGAATATACCAGAGTTACTGTAGGTAACCTCTAATCCTAGAAAATAATTCATATTCCTTAAATCTTTGAGAGCAAATTTAGTTTAAAGCTGAGTAATGATGTTTTGTATTAAGTCCATATTATTTCCTGTAATAAAAAGATCATCCACATAAACTAGAAAGTAAATTATATCTTTGTTTTGATAAAAGACAAAAAGAGAGGAGTCAGCTAGACTGTTCTTAAATCCAAGTTTAATAAGATGATGAGATAGCATATCATACCATGCTCTAGGTACATGTTTAAGTCCATAGAGTGCTTTATGAAGAAAACACACCTGATCAGGATGATTGGGGTCAACAAAGCCTGGTGGTTGCCTCAGATATACCTGTTCTTGAAGATTTCCATGTAAAAAGGCATTAGATACATCCAATTGTCTAATTTTCCAGTTTTGTTGGACAGCTAGGGAGATAACCACCCTAATTGTGGACTGTTTTAGAACAGGACTGAAAGTTTCAGTATAATCTATTCCTTTAGTTTGTTGAAAACCTTGGGCTACCAACCTAGCCTTATATCTAGCTATAGAGCCATCAAAAATGTCTCTTGATTTTATAGGTCCATTTGCAAATAACTATGGGAACATTAGGTGGAGAGTTGACAAGACTTCAAGTGCCCTGAGACATAAGAGCTCTGTATTCTTCAGCCATTGCATTTCTCCATTCAGCATGATTTATGGCTTCTTTAAAGTTTTTAGGTTCGACCTCAAAACAAGGTTGAATATGGAGATTGATTAAATTACTACATTGATTGCTTTGACTTTTTGATCTAGTTATCATTTGATGAGATGATTGATTAGCATTTTGAATTAAACTTTTGGATCTAGTTATCATGGGATGAGTAGGGTTAAGCATTTCAGATTGATTACAGTTAGAGATAGTTTTAGTTCCATGTTGCAATGTGCTATTATTACTAAGGTCAATTTGGACAACCTCAGGAGGATTAACAGATAGATCATCTTTCTGAAGAGTGAATGATGGTATAGAATTGGTCTTAAAATTATCATCTAGAGTGTTGTATTTCTTAGTTTATGATAAATTGATAAGGAAAATCATTCTCAATGAACTTTACATGTCTAGATAGGTAGACTTTTTTTAGTAATAGGATCAAGACATTTAAAACCTTTAGTACCTGGAGAATAACCTAGGAAGATGCATGTTTTGGATCTAGGTTCAAGTTTATTAGATGCATATGGTCTTAGGTAAGGATAACAACAACAACCAAAGGGTCTTAATATTTGAAAATCAGGAGATTCTTTGTATAGTCTCTCATAAGGAATATCAAAATTGATAGAAGATTGAGATAGTCTCTTAATTAGATACATGGATAAAGTCATGGATTCAATCCAAAACTGAATAGGCATACATGCTTGTTGAAGTAAGGTAATGGTAGTTTCCACAATGTGACAATGTTTTCTTACAACAATTCCATTCTGTTGAGGTGTATAAGGACAAGATGTTTCTTGAAGAATACCAAAGGTAGAAAATAACTCTGTCATAAGTTTGTTTAGGAATTCACCTCCACAATCAGACCTAATAGTTTTAATAGATGAGTTGAAATGATTAGACACAAAATTTTTGAAGGATTCTATTCTACTATAAACATCACTCTTTAGATATAAAGGAAATAACCAACTGTATCTAGTGAAATCATCTATCAAAAGTAAATAGTACTTGTAGCCTGTAAAAGAATTAATGGGAGCTGGGCCCCACACATCAGCATGAATTAGATCAAAAGGTTTTCTAGTGTTGGTTATAGATCTATTAAATGGAAGTCTATGGCTTTTTCCTTTATTACAAGCATGACAATCAGAACAATCAAAGACAGTAGGAGATTTCAGCTTATTTGTAGTAACTAACTTCTTAAACATTTCCTTGTTGGGATGCCCTAATCTTCTGTGCCAGAGCTCAGCTTCAGAGGTAATATTAACCGGGCAGTAGTAGTATGAAGGTCTTTAGAAGAAGGAAGATGGGGATATAGCCTCTGATGACATACTCCTTTGTGAAGAATCTTGTTGGTATTCAGGTCCTGTATCAAATATCCATTAGAATCAAAAATAATTCAACATTGATTATCTAAAGCTAATCTAAAAATAGATAGAAGGTTATGTGAGATGTTAGGAGCATGTAAGATATTTTTAAGAAAGAGATTGGACTAGGGCAAGGTTAATTTGCTGTTACCTGTATTGTTAACTAGAACAAACTGTCCATTTCCCACCATAACATTACTAGGATTGTATTGACTAGGTAGAGAGATATTACTTGCATTGTTGGTAACATGAGTGGTTGCTCCAGAATCAAGATACCAGGAGGAGTTCTGATTATTGATCACATGTTCTGAACTGAAATGACTTTGAGTTTGATAGACTCGATTCTGATTCTGACTCAAGAAATGATAAGAATTGGGCTGAGTAGTAACATTCACCTGATGTTGAGGTCTGAAGCCATTCGAAGTACTGAAACTGCTCATAATTCCATTTCTTTGAAACTGAGGTTTATAGTTCATATCAAGTCTAAAGTAACACCTGTCATCCAGATGATTTGTTTTTTCACATATCTGACAAGGATTAGAGTTTCTTGAATTTCCCTTGTAGTAATTTCCCTTAGATCTTCTGTTTCCATCAAAGTTGTTATAAGGGTTATTAAACCTGTTCTGACTAGTAAGATTCATCATTTGAGGTTCTTCAGTACCAACATTAACATGGTACTGTAAGTGATCGTTGGCTGTGGTATTTGCACCTTGAGTATTCTTTTGTTGATTCAAGAATCCCTATGCCAAGAGCAATGTGGTAGATTATGACTGATCTAGACATAAGTCCTCTGCCATAAGCATTGTATATAAAGCATTGAAAGATAGACTATCTGCATCAGATCTGGTCCTAATGGCCTGTTTGAATGTGCGAAAAGTTTCCTCTGGAAGACCATTTAGCTTTTGAACAATATCTTTGATACAATCCAAGTATTCTTTCATTTTGGATGTTTTCTTGATATTGTACAGTCGTCTTTTCAAATCCATGACATGGGTTCTTGGAAAGCTACTGAACTTATTTTCAAGTTTGATCCACAGATCGATGACATGATGTGACCCTATAACGTGAGTTAGAGTAGAAGGACTCAATGTAGCAATCAAGCAAGATGATAGAGTTGTGTGTCTAAAATGTAATCTGAATTGTAGTTCAAGGAGTGAAATTGTAATTTTCGTTCATTTTGTTGAAAGTCGGTTAATTCTGTTACGGGGGGAGGTGGAATATAGCAAGGGGAGAGGATACGCAGGAAGGTTGTTGAGTTGTAATGGCTTCTCCCTCATTTTCTTAGTTCTTTCTCTATCTTTCTCATCTCTTCTGTTCTTGTAAACATTTCTAGGTTCACGAATATTCGGCATTTACAATAAAAATACCTCTCACTGGGAATTCCCAATGAACTTTAGTTTTTCTTTCACAAGGGAGCTTATCAACTGGTATCAGAGCCATCGTTCCTTGGCCGAGAAGATCTGAGATGGCGGAAAATACTCGATCACAAGACTTCAAGCGATTGGATGATGCGGTTCGAAGGTTATGCATTATGACAGAGCAACATGGGGAGACCATGGAGGGTATCAAGACATCCATAGATGGATTCACCCAATTGATTACAACGTTAAATGCAAAGTATGAGCTACTGTCAGAGAAGGTAATATCGATACCTTCTTCATCACCTCCAATACTCCCAAACCCCCATTTTAATCAAGGATCAATGAGAGGGTTCCAACCCAAAATCGATTTTCCTAAATTTTTCGGGGAAGAACCAGAAGCATGGGTTTACAAATGTGAAAATGTTTTCGAACTGAATGCTGTTGAGGAACACACAGAAGGTGCGACTAGCATCTTTACACTTGGAAGATAGGGCTATGCATTGATTTCGATGGTATGAAAAATCTCAAACCCTACGCACTTGGACAGAGTTTTCTAGGGTTCTGCTTCAACGTTTTGGGGATAATATGTACAACGATGCAGTGGGACAATTAACCAAACTCAAACAGTGGAGTACTGTTAAGTTGTATCAAGATCGATTTGAGGAATTAGCCACCAAGACTACAGGATTGGGGGAAGATTTTTTTGTCAGCTATTTTGTAAGTGGTTTGAAGGAGGAGGTTAAAGCTGGAGTCCAAATGTTTAGACCTAGGTCTATATCTCAGGCCATGGGCCTAGCTAGATTACAGGAGGAAACTCTGGATGCTTTGGCCAAGAAAGGAAAGGTGTACCCAAATTCAAAACCTTCTTATACATATCAAACTCCCACTCCTAAGGTCACTGATGTGACTTCTCAATCCAGAAATGGGGAACCTAG